>CM008135.1:13579282-13606353 GCA_002221485.1 Trichinella murrelli | reverse complement strand
CGCGTCGTGCAGTGTAACCCGTCGAACTCCTGCAAACCACCCTATCTCACCATTCCTCCTATCCTTGCACTGCTATTCTCAAACATTTACTTATTCTAATACTCAAACTATAGCAGTGCTGAAAACTCACTATGCTCAAAATTGTCCTTTGAAATGATCGACCATTTCACTTTCCGCAAATGAACCCTAAACTCAACTCGACAAGGCATGGGACATGAAAACGTTCAAATGCGGAAGCCACTCAAATTTATTAAATAATACTCATGATCTACATCCAATTACTCTAATTAACAAATATCTGAATTAAATGCTCGATAACTTACAGCTGGAGTTTATATAGATTACAGACTCAAGAACTTCTCAGTGATCTTTAGCTAATTAGTCTAACTCAAAGAATTATACTTACCTAACTTACCCTTGTCTTTGTGATGTCTTCTTTTATCTTCTATTCTTCTGTATCTAAATGTAGAAGAATTAATTTAATGAAATAATGTTATAATAAATAAAAAACAAAGCCGTTTTTAATGGTCTTCTTCGTCTGTCATCGCATTGAAAGCGCCATTGTTCGTTCGCCGCACCTCGTTCGCCTACAATCATTTGAAATGAATTTCTAGAGCAACTAATAGTAGCCACAGGAAAATTTACATAAAGTTCATTTCTATTGATTAACATGTATGAAACGTATTTTATTTCGTTGAACAAACATTATTTGGGCCACGCATAAGCTCAAAAGCAAACAAATTGATATTGCATGCTAATTTGAGTTGAATCTGCACCACGCCTTTGTTTGAAAAGATAAGATTCTTCTATATCTAATAATACACCTTACTCAGTAGTTAAAGCAGAAATAGATCGAGCAAACATCACTGTCGATGCTTCTGTTAGTCAACAAAGTCAATTTAACTGGTGCACTGCTAATATGAAGTTAATTTTGAAACCGCCCAATTTGCATAAAAGTCAGACACTGCGCACGTAGCGGTAAACACCGATCGGCTTACGTAAGTTGGATATGCTACTCTAATATGAATTAGAACATAATGTCAACAAAAAAGGAACAACGATTGAGCACACTTGTTGCGCTCTATGCTAAGCATAATTAACTATATGAAAAATTTGATGTATCTAATGTCTTCAAATTTAGAAAACAATATAAAGTGATAATAAAATTAAATTGAAAATGATTTCTGTATGAAAACGGTATTTTTCTGTCCTGCATAATAGATAAAACTATACGCTTAGTGATATTTGACCTGCTCAGTTCAGAATGAAATTGAAAGCAATAAGCAAGTGTAAATTGAAAATTTTATCGTCTTCTATAGTTAAATCTAGACGTTTACGCAAAATAACAAATTGAAATATGGATGTTCAACACTTTCAACGTTTAACTATATGTAATTGAGAATTCTGCTTTAAAAGTAATTCAAGTTTTACGCATCTTCAAATTGAAAATTGCTTAAATACTTAAATATGCATGCATTCATAGCAAATTATCAGGAAAATAAGTCTGAGTATTAAATTTTCACCTGAATGTAGCATCTTGCAATTGCACCTTGGTTACGCACCGCCACCGTTTGTCGAACAGCACTGTAATAAAATAATAACTATGGATATGCAACATTTGCTTATTACTTAGTAACCTTCTTATCATTAATTTGGTAATTTAAATAATGTATATTACTGTATTTTCAATTATTAATTATCTTTCCGTGATTTTATTTATAAAATATACTTTAACTTAGTATTATAATAATTTTTACTTTTCTTCATTTTATCTGTTTTATTGCTTTATATATTCCTATAATGGAATTACGACATTTATGTTAAATGAGACTTGTAATTATTTCCCTGAACATTGAAGCAAACTGTGGTGCAGCCAAGCCGGCTATCATCAGTTAGATTAATTTCCTGCAGATTTTCATATACTTTTAATTTATTGCTTTGTGATTCATGCCTGAATTCCAGATATATTTTAATGTCGTTCATGATTTTTGCCTTTTGTGCATGTTTGCGCACAACGAGACGCTGATGATTTTCTGCCAAGCTTCACATTAAAGCGTCAGCCAACAAAAAGGACAACTTGATTAACAGATACAATTTTCCAGTAGCCGCCAGAAAAGCAATTCCTTTCCACGGCTTCCCTATTTTAAACCAATTTTCTCCAAACTTCTATTTACTGATGTTGAGGATGCCGCAATATAGAATGTCTTGTCTTGTAAAATCTTGTGCGGTCGAACCACATTTTACTAGCAGAAAATTAATTATCGAATAGAAATGAAACTGGAAGTGGATATTTATAGTTTTGTAATAAGAAATTATATTCATTCATTTAATGTAAAATATACAGAAGCGTTTAATTTACAATGAGGAGCGGATGTAGTATACAAAGGATTTATCATGTGCATGTATTATTATACATGACAGTCTGATGAGGAACAAAATAGTGCCCTTTTTTCATGTAAACAAAATTGGAATCTCAATCACGTGATAGAATAACTTTCAAATTAATAATTTTAATTGTATTTTCAAATGAACGACACATTTTGATTCCGCTTGAAACTGAACTTTTATATTCACAACACAATATCAATGGAAAAATTAGAATGAATGTACACATTACTGCAAGTCCGTTCAGTCGAAATTCTGTCATGGTATTACCGAAATAGCGTTTTCGATATTTCATTCCAGTAAAGCTTGGTTCTGCGCACGCTGAGGCGATTGAGTGAGTGTTGGAAATCTGTAAAAGTAAGCACATGATCGGATAATAATCGTTGTTGTTGAATTTCAATGCATACCCAAAGCAAATTCCAAAAATGCTATATCCAAAAGTACCGCACACTTAGAGCCCATTTCTTCTACACCAGCAGACCAAAATCTAGAAAACACTATCTCACTTCAATATAAAAGTATAACAATGAAAAAAGTATAAATTTTGAAAACAAATTTTTCACCGATTTTCGCAAAAACAACAATGTCTATAGTCCATGAAATTTTGCAATTTTCGAGAAAAAATTTTTTCTCCAAAAATTAAGACAATTGATTCATATCGGTAGAAAATTATTTGCTAACTAATATAAAATTCTTCTCCCGGCTCCTGATTGCGTATTTCTTGAGATATACCAAAAAAGTGAAAATTAAATAGTATTTTGACGAAGTCGAAATTAAAAGGAAAGAAAATTAGAAGTTAAATAAATATGCATACGAAATAATTTTATTAAACTTTACAACAAAACTATCAATGTTTTCACCCGAAAAAAAAAGAATTTATTTTAATAAGAATTGTTCCTGATTTTCATTTTTGTAATAGGAACCTTCAAAATTAAAAACACTTGTTGAATGAAGTTCTTCATTATTTACAATTTAGGGATAAAACTTATCCAGAATTATTACATTACAAACCTATTTTCGTGCAATATGCCAGTCTTTTTGTTCTGTAAATTTCCAATGCTCAAACCGGAAACTTTATCAAATTTCGCAAAAAATCATAGATTGCGGGTTATTGAAAATTTACATACCTATAACTGGTACACAGTTGGTTGCAATAATCATAAATTTATTTTACAATATGCCGCAGTGTCTGAGTCGCATGGAATAAGTATAACCGTACAAATTGCTGGATACCTTTAACGATTCGAACTAATACAATGCATGAGCATAATAGTTCGAAATGAATTGTGAATTTATTTAATTTCATAGTATTTGTGATGAAGGTTCACCCTGGGCGACTAAATATTATACTAATTATGCAAATCACCATTGCATCGTTGTCACTTTGTGAAAGTAAATGCAAATAGGCACACATATTGGAATTAATTACAAGCTTAATACATGAAAAAGATGGTAATGGAGACCACGTTCCATGAAATGTTTGCTTTTTAGCAAAGTAAACACTTACAATGCACTTCTTTTGATTTGCAGCAATTAATGATTATTTAACAGCAATAATTATAGAAATTCAATTCTATTAATCGTAAAAAAAAGAAATAATTTGTGGAAATCTAACAGATTCGATGTCAAAAATATTTCATGTGCAGAGATTGCCAGTCACTGCTTCGGTTGAAAGCGAGTTACTGTTGGACGACTATCCTATGTATTAAGATACGTCGTACATCAAACTCAGAGCCCATTTATTCCACACCAGCAAGTTAGCTTGAATTCAAAATCTAGAAAGCACTATCTTTCTTCAATATAAAACTATAAGAATCGAAAAAAAGTCCAAATTTTAAAAACAAATTTTTCGCCGATTTTCGCAAAAACAACCAAGTCTATAGCCCATGAAATTTTACAATTTTCGAGAAAAATTTCTTTCTCCAAAATTTAAGGATATTAATTTATATGGGCAGAAAAATATTTGTTAATTATCATGAAACTATCAGGACAGCTGCTGATTGCGTATTTGTTGAGATATGTAAAAAAAGTGAAACAGAAATAGAATTTTAACGGAATTGAAATAAAAAGTAATGAAAAATAAAAGTTAAATCAATGTGCATATGGAATAGTTTCATTCATTATTCCAATGGGATTATCAATTTTTTCACCTGAAAATTCGAATTTACTTTTATAAGAATTGTTCCTGCTTTTTATTTGTCAGACAAGAAACTTTCAAACTTTAAAACCTTTGTTTATTGAATTTTATCCAAATCCAAAATTATCCAAAATATGAAATTGGAAAGCTATTTTCGTGCAATATGCCAGTCTTTAATTCTATAAATTTCAAATGCTCAAACCGGAAACTTTATCAAATTTCTAAGAAAAATCATCGATTTAGGTTTATTGAAAATTTACATACCTATAATTGCCACACAATTGCTTGCTGTAATCACAACATTATTTATAATACGCCGCAGTTTTTGACAAGCATGGATTAAGTTCCTCTGTACGTACTGGTGAATTCCTCTAGAGATTCGAACAAATACGATGTATGATCCCAATAATTTGACATCAATTGTGAATTTATTTATTTCCCTTGCATTCGTAGTGAAGTTTCACCCTGGGCGGCTACATATTATACTAATTATGCAAATCGGCACCGCATCGTTGTTACTTAGCGAAAGTAAATTCAAATAGCCACACATGTGACATCAATCAGGAGCTCAATCAATTTGAAAGATGGTAACTGAGACTGTATTCCATGAAATGTTTACTTTTCAGCAAAGTAAACACTTACAACGCTTAAATTTTGATTTGCAGCTATTAATGATTATTGAACAGAAATAATATCAAAAATTCGAATCAATTTATCATAAAAAACAATAATTTAGTAGAAATCTAATAGATTCGATATCAAAAATGTCTCATGGGCAGAAATTGGTAGTCAATGATGCCGTTGGAAGACAATTACTGATGGGCAAATTCCTTATGCATTAAGATAGGCAGCAGACAAATTCAGAGCCCATTTATTCCACAACTGTTGCGTAGTTTCGAATGGAACTTTCCATAACATTATCGGTAATCATTGTGAATGTCTAGAAATCAAAGATATTGAAATTTCGCAAAAAGCATTCTCGCCAATTTTCACATACACAACCAAGTCTATAACTCATGAAACTTGGAATTTTCGAGAAACACTTTGGAATCTAAAATGAAATCAATGGGCATCAATCGATCGAAAATGATAGGAAAAGTACAACAAACGTATACCGGCGGTTCCCGGTTGCGTCTTCCTCGAATATACTGAAAAAAGTGGGAAGCAAACCCATGTATTAACAGATACAATATTCCAACTTTAGAGGCCAGTTATTCCACAACTACTGAAAGTTTGGGTTGAAACTCTAGAAAACACTTTCTTTTATGAATATGAAATTATTACAATCAAAATATTCCAAAGTTTGAAAACAAATTTTTCACCGATTTTCGCAAAACCAACCAAGTCTATAGTCCATGAAATTTTGCAAATTTCGAGAAAAATTCTTTTCTCCAAAAATTAATGCAATTAATTATATCGGTAGAAAATTGTTCGCTAATTATATAAAATTATCCGGACCTAAACTGATTGCGTATTTTTGAGATATACCAAAAAAAAGTAAAATTTAAAATAGGATTTTAAAGAAGTCGAAATAAAAAGAAATAAAAAATAAAAGTGAAATAGATAGGCATATCCAATGGTGTCATTAATTTCTACAACGCAACTATGAATTTTTTCACCAGTAAAAAGGAACTTATTTTAATAAGAATTGTTCCTGATTTTCATTAAAGCAACAGGAACTTTCAAAATTAAAAACCTTTTTTCACTGAATGTTTCTGATTTATTACAATTCAGAGATAAGAATTATCCAAAATGACCACATTAGAAATCTATTTTCGTGCAATATGCAAGTCTTTTTATTCTATAAATTTCAAATACTCAAACTGGAAACTTTGTCAAATTTCTCAAAAAATCATTGATAGTGAGTTATTGAAATTTTCCTACCTATAATTGGCACATAATCGCTTGAACTAATCATAAGATTATTTCACAATACGCCGTAGTTTCTGAGAAGCAACGAATAAGTTCCACCGTGCAACCTGGTGGATAGCTCTAGAGATTCGAATACATACCATGTATGAGCTGAATAGTTTGAAATGAATTGTGAATTTATTTAATTTCATAACATTTCTAATAAATGTTCACCCTGGGCGACTACACATTATGCTAATTATGCAAATCATAATTTCATCGCTGTTACTTAGCAAAAGTAAATGTAAATAGCCACACATTTGGTATTAATTAGAGGATTAATACGTGAAAAAGATCGTAATGGGAACGACATTCCGTGAAATGTTTGCTTTTTAGCAAAGTAAACACTTACAGCGCTTACGTTTTCATTCGCAGCAATTAATGATTATTTAACAGCAGTAATTTTAGAAATTCTATTCAATTGATTGTAAAAAAAACAATAAATTAGTACAAATGTAATAGATTCGTTCTCAAAAATGTCTCATGTGCAAAAATTGGCAGTCATTTCTGCCGTTGAAAGAGACTTACTGATTGGCAAATTCACAATGTATTAAGATGGGCAGTAGACAAATTTGGATCCCATTTATTCCACAACTACTGAGAAGATTGGGTTAAAACTCTAGAAAACACTTTATTTTATCAATATAAAAGTATAACAATCAAAAACAAGTCGAAATTTTGAAAACAAAATTTTCGCCGATTTTCAGAAAAACAACCAAGTCTATAGCCCATGAAATTTTGCAATTTTCGAGAAAAATTTTTTTCTTCAAAAATTAAGCCAATTAATTTATATCGGTAGAGAATTATTCGCTAACTATTATAAAATTATACCGACAGCTCCTGATTGGGTATTTGTTGAGATATATAAAAAAGTGAAACCAAAATAAGACTTTAACAGAGTCGAAATAAAAAGGAATGGAAAACAAAATATAAATAAATCTTCGGATGGAATGATTTCATTAATTTTTACATCGGAACTTTCAATGTTTTCACCCGAACAAAGGAATTTATTTTAATAGGATTTGTTCCTGATTTTCATTTATGCGAACAGTCTTTTAA
The DNA here is from genome assembly GCA_002221485.1 of Trichinella murrelli. Taxonomy (NCBI): domain Eukaryota; kingdom Metazoa; phylum Nematoda; class Enoplea; order Trichinellida; family Trichinellidae; genus Trichinella; species Trichinella murrelli. Next base: position 13,598,861 of record CM008135.1, on the reverse strand, counting down.
AAATTAAAAACCTTTATTTACGGCTTGTTTTGTTTGTTTACAATTGAAAGATAAGGATGATAGTGAAATTATCTTTTTCAAAGATATTTTAATGCAATAGGGCAGTTTTTCTCTATTATATATGTGAAATGCTGAAACCGGCAAACCGAGAATTAAAATTTCTCAAAAAATTGTTTATTGCATGTTATTGAATATTTACATACCTTCGCTTGACAGAATATTGTTTGCACTTTTCAACATGGCATTCTGTAATTCCTCGCGCTTATTTAGAAGCGTAGAATTAGTTTTATTTATCTCATAGGCAATATCTTCTAAAGCTTCGTATAAATATCAAGCATAAGCCCATTAGTTTTTGATGAATTATGATTTTATAGAATGTCGTTGCATTTGAAATTAATTTTTACTTTTCGCTACTACACTTGAGGCTATTTATCCCGAGCGGCATGCTATCATTGTTACTTCGTGAATGTATATTAAAGTGGCCATTCATTTGTCATCAGGAAAAAGCTTACTTTATATAATAACGATGAAATTAGGTTGGAATTCCATGAAATGCTTGCTGTCCTACAAAGTTAGGTATGCAATGTCACTGTTTTGATTTGCAATTGTTAATGAATATTCTACCGCAGTAATTTGTTAAATTCAATTCAACTTGTTGTTAGAATATGTAAATTAGTAGAAACGTAATAAATTTAAGTTTTCATTCACTTTTCAACCAATTCTGAACGAATACTTTGTTAAAATGTCAAAAATGTTTCACTTACTGAAATTCACACACCGTGGTTAGGTTTAAAGAAACTTACAGATCGGCAAATTTCCTATGGGGCAACCTTAGGGCTATTTATTTCGTTCGTGCCTTCCACCGAACAATCTCCACAACCAACTAGAACCAATATTTTGCTACAGTTTCCCGCTGTAAACGTCTCATATGATTTTGCAAATGAATCATGACATATTGTAACAGTGCTTCATAAATATCAGTCGTGGTGTCGTTTTCGTGACCGCGATTGTCATCATCATATTCTGATCATCTCTTCTCGAATGTTGCGCAATTTCCGTTATATCCCTTTTCTCCTGATCTATCTTTGTCGCTTTCACTGCCACTTCAACGTACTTTCCACTGGAAAAGTCTCTACAGAAGCCCTGGCCGTCGTCATTCTTTGACACACTCTTCATCTTCTTCTGCCTATTCATAATTATCTTCGACTACATATTCGTAGCGCTTTGAACCATCGATCCATTCGATGAGCAATAATCACACAAAATATCCTCTTCCGCTGGAGTACTAGGCACCGGAATCACTGTGGCAGCCAGAGTAACCTGCATCATTGGACTTCGGCAGTGCTTCAAAGCTTCAGCAGGGGGCGTCAGCTTTCAACAGCTATTCCGTTGCCACCCGGCTGTCTCTGACTCACTTAACCGCTTCCAAGTGCGTCCTTCCACTAAAAACAGCAGATGATCAATAGTCACACACCGTTGGGCAACAATCACTGCAACTGAAACTCAAAACCAAGCAAGTAGCACTTCAGTAAATATTTGGCATACAATTTCTGGAAAACGACTCAGCTATAACTAGGACAATTTTTCATAAAGTTTTGTAAATAAAACTGCAAACAGCGCTGGCTAAAAAGCCAACTAAACTAACGGATACAACTACATAGATTGTCTCGAAGTTTCAATAGACAAGAATTACAGAACGAGAATCCACAGAGGCAACTGCATTCACCATTAGGATTCAGTTCTGCTTCGGGTCATCAGTGACTTCACGTTTTCTTGTCTTCATTCTTCATATCTATGAAAGAAATAGCTGAACATCAAAATCAAATGTTCGTTTTATCATACAGTCAAAGTTACAAAAAATCCAATAAATTTAGAATTGAATTTTCAACTGTAACAAGAAATTCGTCCTTAATTGAAGATGTTGTTCTCAAAACGTGTATACACCGTTTCAAAAAAATAATAAGTGGAAAAACAGTACTGCTCAATAATTAAAAGCATGCTCAATTGGTGGCTTCTCGACGCAATGATAAACCAAGGGAGCGTTATAGCACGCTATTTGTTAGCCACGGCACTGACATAAATACTGATGACATACAAGCTAAACTAAGCACACACACACACACACAAGCGAGAAAATAACGCACGAGCACATCAAGCCATTAAACTCGAAATATGGTGCGCTACCGTAGTATTATTCTGAAAATTAAGTTATCAGTCGAGTAATTCACTGCGCCTACTGATACTTTACAACAAAAATCGCTGCAACTTTTGAATGCAAACGTTTCTTCATATTTTAGTAGAAACGAGTGTAGGTATACTTAATTGCGATCTTTCAGCAGCTTTATTCACAGTACGCACAGTCAGTTAATTGTCAAACATTCTTCCCCCATTTGAGAAATGCATTGACAGTGTTATGCTGTAATTCCTGGAATCACATTCGCAATGTCTCACAATAATGACAATGCCGAGTAGATATTGTTCAGAAAGTATTCTGCCAGTTAACGATTTTTCTTTGTTTCTTGTTACACTGCAGTGTTTTTGCCGCTTCCTTTAGTCCATAATTTCTTGCTTATTCCACTGGATGTTGCAGTCGTCCATCACTTCACTTCCAGTCGTTTATGTTCGTTCTTGCACTTCCATAATTTCTTGATTAATTTACCGTTTGTTGTAATCGTTAATGATATCATAAATATGAATAAACCACGTGTTAAGTAATGCTTGGTTTACATGAACAATTTACGGGAATTTTTTGTTTGACAGTAAAATGTGACATGCAAATTTATTTGTAACATTTTGTCAAATATGTAAATGTTTAGTAATATTTTAACAAAACAATTAAATAACATTTAAATGTATGCAAAACGACGGCTATAACTAGGACAATTTTTCATAAGGTTTTGTAATTAAAACTGCAAACGGCGCTGGCTAAAAAGCCGACTAACCAAACCATATCACACAGAAACACGCATGCCCACTGCCGAACAACTAATTTTGGTAAAATAATCATTGCATATAACAACTTTTCAAGTATACTTGATTTAGTTATTAGTATATTTAATTTATTATAATTTATATTATAGATTTAATTATTAGTTATTATAGTTTCATTTAATAGTTTAAATGTCAGGTATTTCTCAACTACTAATGAATGATTTATAATTTGTATATAACCAGTGATATGTAAGTTAAAGAATACTTCTGGAATTCATATCGCTTTCTTGTGTGGTCTTATTCCAATCAAAAGGATCATTCAGATTTATGTCGTTTTCAATCGCACATTGCTTGAATTGACTCACGATCCAACTGTAATTCGGTTCAGTGTGATAATCTAATGTTTCCAAGTGTTTGTAAATGTCATTAAGCGGTTTTGGTAGTTGTTCATTCCAAACGTTTGGCTAAAAATTTACCAAATTGTTGTATCAAATTATTCAATATTATAATTCATTCAACATTTCACTATTGAATTCAATACGATTCCGATACTTCAATTATGTATTTAAAGGACAATATTTATTTGCATTGAAAAAACAAAGAATTTTAATGCTATCTTACCATTTCTTTTTTCACCTGCAGCACTTCTTCAACTGTAGCGCAGTTTTCCCAAGTCAGTGAACCATTCAGCAATTCTATAAGTGTATAATAAGTTGAAAGAAGATCATCCTGGCGGCCCAACTCAAGATCGTTATGTGCGTTAATTGAAGCATACAGCACGGTTCCCCTAAAGCCTGGTTTATCACGAGGTGGACGAATGACTCCATCACCATCACGGAATTTTCGAGCTAAACCAAAATCTAATATTTTAATCACATTTCTTTCCGAATTGATTCCCACAGCGATGTTGGCTGGCTTTATGTCTCTGTGTACAAAGCCAGCCATATGTATATCTCTTAACGCTCTAGTGCACTGAATTGCAATTTTGCACACTGTACCAAGAGAAAATCGCTTGTCAGGCATGGATTTCCTTAATACATCCATGTTTGAGCCAACAAGTGCCATCACCAAATAATTCATTGTTTCATTTCTACCACATCGAATGAACCGACACACGTGGTGGTTACCACGCAGTTTCAACAATACCAAAGTATCCATTTTTAATACTGCATTCTTCTGGTTCCTTTGCTCTACCTAAAATTGGATAACAGTTTTCTTAACAATCAAAAAACAAAAAAGATATAATAAGCATATAGATCAGAAAAATTATTCAAATTAGCAAACTGAAATTAAAACTGATGATGCAAAACCCTGAAAATGCAAAGCTTACCTTCAGTGCATAATTCTTTCCTCGTCTTTTCAAGTCCTGAACGCAATAAACAGCACCAAATTGACCTTCTCCTAATTTGGACAACACTTTCCAACGATTTTCAAAAGTACTGCCAATTTCCAAATTCACTATTTGCGGTTGATCATTATTCCCATTATTCTGTTCTGACATGATTATCCTATTGCAAGTGTAAACCCAGAATAACAAATAATTTTTCACTGCCACGCCAAATTACACTAACTTTAAACAATCAATTTTTTTAAATAGTCACTTTTAATTTATTTTAAACTTTAAACATTTTGCTTCATTGCAGTTCGGTAGTGCATTTTAAAGTTAAAGCGTAACTTTACGGGAAAAAGTAGAGAAAATTTAAATTGTCGATGGCATTGTGCAACTACAGATTCATGCGAAAATTATAATTGAATCGTGTAATTGCTTGAAAATCTCACATTCGAATATCCGTCCAGTGACTGAACGTCTCATCCAATTTACATTCATTCATGATTTATTTTTTTATGAATTTATAAAAAATTCACTGAATCCTTTCAAAGATGCTCGTATAAATGTTATCAAAGTTTTCAAATTCAAAAATTTCAAAAGAATATTCAATTTTGCAAAAGATCACATTGCACGATACTCTGACCAATTTAATCTTATACTGTTGCAATCATATTATTACCAATGCTACTAATCGATTTGTTGCTTGGTTTCGACTGCCTTAATTATTCAAATAAAATCAGTAATCAATAGTTGAATCTTCTCGGTTTATGTCGTAAGTTTGTAGAAAATGGTAAATCTAGAAAAAAAGCATACTTCTGCTTGAAAACATATTCCAGTTTTTTGATGGAATTATTTTTCCCAGATTAAAATACATGCTTTTCAAAGCGTGTAAATGCTATTTGGGAAGAGTGCGCAAATCGATTGCAATGTTCATCTTATGACTCCTTGACGGCAATTTTAACATTTAACAAAATCATATCCGTAATGTTGCGAACTTTTGCACGTTCAATGCCCAGACAAACAGTTGTGAACGCATGGCGTAGCAAAACTTTTCAGTAAGCAAGAAAAATAAAATGCAAAATGCGCACATGTATGTTAAGTTTAACTTGAATTTTAAGTTAATATCATACGTTAAGTGGAAATGTTTTTTTTCTTCAAATTTTGTACATAACTACTAAGTACAAGCTGCTTTTAATTAAATGCTCTATTTACTTCTGCTGCAGCAGATTCGCAGCTGTTCGTCACAGTAATATTCCTTGTTGCTGCAGCTTCCGTTGCAGTAAACAAACTTTCCATTTTCAGTTTTTTGTGGTTTCCCAACTGGGCACTTTAACTCTAAAAATACTGACATTTAGTTCATAACTGAATTGGTGTTAAATTTATTACCAACGCAATTTCCATTCAAAAATATGCTTTCTTGATCACATACGCAAATGGATGCTAAAATTCAGCTAAAGTGATACTTATATTTAAATCATATACAAATAGATACCTTTGTCATTATTTCTGCAGACCATTCCTGCAGATCTGCAATCAGCTGCTGTGCTGCATCGCAGCCCACCGAAAAATCTTTTGCTTGATCGTTCAGGTACGCATTGTCCATTTTCGTAAACATCACCATTTAAGCATGGCTTATCACAACAAACTTCTTTCCATTCGTAACCACCACTCTTGTGACAAAAATGCGTATTTTTTGGACAGTGTCGCTGGCAGTCATCGTTTGGACAATGATGAGGCGCTCCAACGGGACAGATGGAATTTATCTTGGGACAGCAGAATCCTTCTGCTAATGCAGAAGAGCGTTTATGACGATTCCTCGCAGGTGGACTACCATAGCTAACACAAAATGTGTTTTCTGGACAACTATCTTCAGGGTCTTCACGATCGGGGAAGAATTGTACTGTGCATTGTACCACTTTGTTGTTTATAACAATAGGCGCTCCAGTGGGACAATTATAAACTGAAATTTATGAATTTACTTATCCTTAAATTCAGCTTAAATACATTCTTTAAGATTCCGTCGCTATTTCATTAATTCATGTTGAAATCACAGTTGAACTAATTTCAAACCTTGAATAAATTACGGGCTTCCTTTTAACTGAAATCGTAATAGAAGATTTTCTGAATAATTTTTAATCATTTTATTAATCATAGAATTTTTGTTTGTCGAATTATTTGGCTAAATATGATTTCAAACTTTTTAAAAGTACCTTGGGGTTTGCAAGTGTCAACATCTAGCAAATAACCAGATCTGCACGTGCATTCACCTTTTGCACACTGAGCATATGGAAAGTTGCAATCAGCCACTGTAGAGCATGATTTTCCAAGTGTATCTAAAAAGTTAATTTTTTATATAAAATTAAACAATTTATTTTAATGACATATTACTAGAACCGGAACTTCGCACTGGRACGCATTGCCTATCACGTTCAACATATCCACGAATGCAGCGGCATACAGATCTGATACATTCTGAATGTTTAGGCCTGCAAGGATTGCGTCTTTTGGAATACGTACATGGCTCTCCAAGTTCTATGTCAACTAAAAGGGAACAAAAGTCACTTGTGATAAATATTTTATCTAGATAAGAACCGCAATTTCATACCTTCAGAATCGTACTCATCTTCAGTGTAATCTTCACAACAATAAGAGGTTTTTCGATCACAATAAAAGCCCTTTGGGCACATGTCAATTGTAACTCTTGGATCACAGGACAAAGGATGATTTCCTTTAAAATACGGCCTACGTCTTCCTGGGCAAAACTTTTCTCTTTCCTTTTCTCTATGGTCTCTCTCAGGTACACAACGATTTCGCCGGCATAACATGTACCTTGGGCAGTCTCGATCGCTGCTACAAAACTTTTCTAAATTTTTTCTGTGGAAGCTTTATATGAAATTTTTCTTTTTAATTTATTACCGTTGACTTTAAAGCATATGCCATGTTTGCATGCTTCGTCAGGACCACAACGGTCATACTGATCACATTTCCAGCCAGTAGGCTCAGCAACCTCACAACGGAATTGCACACACATACTTTGATCAGGACACTCGTTATGGTGGAAGCATTTTCCTCCAAGAGGCACTAAATTTTTCCTCATTATATCCTTTAAAATGTGTTTTAAACCTACAGTTTTTAATTACAAATAAACAATCGCATCAAGTCGGCATTTTTTATGATAGGTTACATCGGCAAGTTGCTATACGATAGTTATTGACAAGCAAGTTCATTAACAGTTTGCTTTTCTCTTGAAGATATCTTCGAAATAAATGGTTTATATGTATTTACGTTGGTCTTATTCATCTTTTATAAACTTAAGTGATTAACTTTTCCGTCAATTAAAATTCTAATTCCACAAACAAATATTGTTATTTTAATAATGCAAAAATCAGTACCCTTTAACAGATGCATAACTTTGACATTCTGTGATCAATACTTTAATTGATGACTGTCAATTGTGATTATCTATTTTTAAATTTCCTTTAAAAATTCATTTCAAACCTATTCTTGATAAATGCTGCAAATGCAGCTCATAAAATACAATGCATTTTACACTGTTTGTCAAAATTAGGTGGTACTAAAAAGAAAACAAGTCACCTCTAAAGTTTTACCTTTTTATTCCTGGCACTCCTACCTTGTTCAATGTACTTTTGACCCCGGGATGGCTTTTGTGGATGTATCACGCAACCTGTAACTGGAGTCAAATAACCACCCATTACTTTGATCTGAATGCATCCGGGAGCTGGATATTGAAATGCTGAAGTTAGATTTTATTTTCATTGCTGTAAATATTTTTTAAAAACTATCGCATTTTACAATAAGATGTAGCCGTTATATATATGCTGCTTTCCATGTCCATTATCTATATCACGATAATGCGCGTTCACATGCTCATTTATATAATATGCAAACTTTATTGATGCAAATTACCAAGAAAATGTATGTACATTAAAAAAATTTTTAACCATAATCATTTATTTATTTATTTTTTCATTTAAAGAGTCTTCCTTACATATATAACATGCCTTATTTATGTTTTTTATCGTATTTTTTTATTTTTTAATCATTTTACTTATGCACTTTGTCAATGCACTATTCTTTTAATATAAATGCAATCTTAATTTCATTAAAAGTGTTGCAAGATTAAAAGCGCATCTGACGTTTCAAAGAAGCTTATGCATTGAAACTCGTCGACTTCTAAATAAATAATGCAGAGCAAGTATTGAAATAATAAATTACACTTGAAGTTAATAGTAGTTCGGTAAAATATCAAAAATTTGTGCATATGGTAGTGAATGACATTTATGAAAAAAGTTTAAATCATCTTTCATACAGTGATGAACATATCTGCTACATGTTATGCCAAAAGTTGAGACGTGAGAGCGTGCTCGTTATGTATTGTATCAAAATGTTTAACTTTATAATGGCAATTTAGAAAGTAAAATTTTGCTATCAATAAAATGGCGCTTAAACATTATTCTCTTATCGTAACCAAATTTATGTAGAAGAAACTAAGAAAATTATAGCAATGTAAACAAATCAGTGTACATAGACAAAGTGAAATGTGAAATTGTCAAAATGCATTCCCTTTCTTTATAATAAATTAACACTTGCAATGACTAAATGAGAAATATTAAACGACTTCAATGAAAATTCGAATTGAGAAATGCATTGGGCACATGTACTGTAAAATATTCAACAATGAAAAGATGTAGCATGTGGGACCATACCTACATTTTGAAGAGAATCTTGTAATGATGAGAAATGAAGGAGAAGAATAAAATAAAAATCAACCTTTGATATCATAAAGCTGTATAAAATTATAGGACAGTTCTCGACAAGACAATGCAGCAATCAGTGGAAAATAAAATTTGTAAAGATTTATGTGCACTTCTAGACGGTAAATATTTACTTAATTGGCTAATGAACATAAGAAAATTATTTCACAATTTCGATTGCGCAACTCTTTATGCAAAGAGGAGAATTTGTCGTCATTCAATATAGAGCAGTTGAATTCAATGAAATTTCTTTAATTAAAAGTCGATTCATTTCTGTAATGCAAGGCAAGCCGATAATGAACTGTGTGCAAATCATTAACATTATTTTTTAACTTATCCAAAATAAAATACAACCAATATTTGAAAAGCATCGTTTTTATGAATAATTATTAATTTTCTCTTAATAAATGGAATATTTTACATTTTGAATGATTCTGCAGTTGAATGCATATTTTTATTTTCAAATACAGCTTACTTACATAGGGCTGTGAAAATTGTCAAAGCAATTTTTATGTTATTTATTTTCAATAAAATAAATATTTGAAATAACCACATTATGTAGAATTTTTAAACAGCAAATAAGCAATATTTTCGAGATATGTCATAAATTTAAAAAGTAATAGAAAAAGTTTCTCTTTAAATGTTAAACAAAACTTCTTAAAATATTAATATATTGATCTTTTAAAAACACAGCATCAGGTATGCAAGCTCGAGTTGCTGTTAATTTTCAAATATTTTAAATGTTTTTCTTTTTTTTTATAGAAATATTTTTTACATTAAATGATTACTGTATACCATATATTATTTTTTTATCATGTCAATAAATGTATTCTTGAAATAAAAAAAAGTTTTTGATGAAAAATTGGTATTTTTAAGCGTATGTTGGTGTAGCGAAAATGTATACAAAATAAATGATACAACTAAAATGAATATTTAAGGTTAGCTTCTAGTTGGTTGGTAATATCATTTATGAAGAAAGATTACTCTGATTTATTTTGCAAGTGCGATATCAATTTCATAAGCGTTGACGTACCATGACCTAAACTGATTTAAATTGACCATTTAAAGTAGAATTTTTGTTTGTATAATTTGAAAAATTTTGATACGACCCAGAGAACTAATAATTCCTGCTAAATAATAGAGCTTACATGTGATTCTCAATAATCAGCCAGTCGGAAAGTTCTTAACCTCCTTTATTTAACACACTGAAAAGGAACACTGACCTAGCAGGTGTAAGAATAAATATATTCTTCACTCCTAAACAATAGTTGCCTTTTGTAAAGCCTAAACCTAAACATATCATGATATTTTGTCCTAAACAATAGCACTGCTTCATTCGTTATTGTTTCTCAGTACATTACTGCATGTAGCTGCATTTTGCAAAACAGTGCATCTATGAACACCATACTGGTAGCAAGTTTGTTCTTAAACATTCATCTTTTTATTACTAGAGGTACGCAAAATTTTTATTCAATCTGCTATTGTGCTAAGAAAAGCTTCTGAAACTTATTTATCCATCAGTAGTGTAATTAATGACAATAAAATTAATTTGTTTAAACAATTTTAGAAATTATTAAAAAAAATTTTTTTCATATGCATGGACAAATTTTTACCTAATTGGTGCAAAGTACTATTGGAAGAAATTGCAATGTCATGAGGGCATTATGAATAACAAAATAAAACCATCAAAAAGTTGCTACTGCTTCAACGCTGGAATTATTTCAATTTAAATGCATTGCTTTTTATTTTTCTGGCTATTTATTGTAAAGTATCAATTTACTTTTGGCACACTGCTTTTCATTCTTTCGCTTGCTCTTTCAGGATTATTTCTTGTAAAATGTAAGAATGAAAACAGTATAAATAAGATTAATATTTTTTAATATTAAAATTATTTTTTGAAATATTCACCAGTTTATTAAAATAATGTAAAATGGGTTAACTGAAATATATAATAAATTAATGTTGATAAAAAAAATTTTAGCTTTACCCTGGTTATCTTTGGGTTTTATATTGAAAGGCAGAATAGAATTTGTGGCTCAATAGTGAGAAAATGAAAATTACAATTATTAAAAATAAGCAATTATGAAATGAATTAAATGATATTTAAAACAATCTACAAACAACCATAATGCATAATCTTTTTCCTTCAATCACAGAATGTTGTGATATTTTTAGCAACTGAAATTGGTGATCACTGCAATAAAAGTGAACAGTGCCATGGGCAGATGATGTGCGCTGAACAGTTCTGCACACCAGCTGAGCCGACAGATACAGTATGTGGTCAACAAAGAGATTGTAAAGCTAATCAAATTTGCAAATACGGTGTCTGCTGGAAAGCTGCCGGTTTGTTTGATTTGTATATTTTTGAAAATCATAATAAGCTTCAGCAATTTTACTTTTTAGTGATTTCATGCCACTCAAACAAAGAATGCCCAAACAAAATGCATTGCAAGAATAGAATTTGTGTTCTTGATTCTGTAAATGAATCATACTGTTCTGGCGGAGGCAACCCACTCTATCACAATGGATTTCCGGTACAGTGTGATGTCACAGCAGCGTACAAAACATGTCCTCGTGGATATTCATGTGATAAACAGACAGGATTATGTTGCGCAGAAAATCAATATGGTATAATCTGAAAGTATGCACTTTCAACAGCTTTATTTACTTATTTAGAAAAAGAATTAGGTGATTCATGCATACCAAATGCGCAGTATAATCAATGCCGGCCAATGTACAGTGCTTGCATTGATTATAGATGTCAGTGCGTAGCCGGTTATGAACAGTTAGAAAAAAGATGCGTTATAAATACCAGTTACAGTAATTCGACTTATTTAAAAGTAACGCTACTATTAAGTAAAAGAGGAAAAGTGAACATTTACAGGAAAGCGTCTTGGTGAACCTTGCTTATCATCATCGGAGTGTAAGAACGCTTATTCGCATTGCAAAAATGGAGTGTGCACTTGTCGACCACAATTTATTAATCACAGAGGATTGTGTGAACCAGGAGGTACACTAAACGTGTTTAACACTTATTCTCACACTACAGTTATATGCTTTAGCACGTAATTGTCCACTTGATTTCCCCCTTATCCAAAATGGTCGTCTTTTTCAGTGCATTATCGATGAGCAACGCCTTGATGGACAAATCGATAATTGCCCAAAGGATTTTTTCTGTGTTGCAGATACTGTTCAAAATACCCAAACGCAGAATGTGTTGAATAAAAATTTGAAAGGCTTTTGCTGTCCAAAAATGGCGTCGGTTTGCCCCGTAGGCAGTGCTTACAGTGCTGCTGACATGGATTGTTACAGATTTTGCCCTAGAGAAACTCATCATTGCTACCGTGGTGGGGATTTCAAATGGAGACCTACCTGCTGTCCAATACCTTGCTCAGCAGGTTACGTGAATCAAAATGGATATTGCGTGTCTGCATCTTCACCAAAATCACTGACACAAGCATTTGAAGAATTGAACAAAGAATGCAATGATGACAGAGATTGTTGCACTTCCAAAAATTTCATCTGCAAAGGTAATATTGTTTGTTTGCATTTACATAATAAAACTTGTATATAGTTCATTTATTTCTTTCAGATTTCAAGTGTCAATGTAATGAGCATTATTATTTTAACGGCTTTGAATGTGTTGGTGAGATGATTTATTATAAGTGTACTTTTTGAAAAATTTATTTTGCTTGTTGCTTAGTTCCGAAATGTCGCTATGGAATTCCCATGTTCAACAACGATGGCACTCCTGTTCGGTGCGAGACTATCTGCCCAAAGAAGCTAAATATCTGCGATAAAACGTACAAAATCTGCTGCGATCTTAGTCAGGTACTTCTTGGAATAGAAAGTGGAGTGAAATAGATTTTTTGAACTACTAGCAAACTTTATCAATGCTCAAAAGCATTTGAGCAACCCAATGCCTTAATGCGTAATAATTTGTCAATAAATTAGCAAAACATAAGCTTTTGAAATGACATTCTTTGACAATTTTCAATGCAAATTTTGCTGATAAGCATTGTTTTCTAAAATGCATTTTATTATATTACTAAATTTTAAAACAAACTATTGCTTTAAGATTTAAAGCAAAATCTATAATATCCTGTCAATTCTATAAAATTATCATAGGAAAACTGAGCAGACTAGTCTTCAGAAATTACGTCAGATCAGCTTAGACTTATATTTTGTTTAAAAAAATATAAAGTGCTGATTTGCATGAATGTACAAACAACAAATGCACATGCATGCTTTGTCAAATAATTAAATGAACGATGTGACGACTATTGTCTATTTAAAATGAAGCATTTAAAATTTAATGTTGGCATTGCAAAAATATATATATGCTTTTAATTTTGAAGACTGCATCGATGAATACGTTGGAATTTTTTTTGAAGTAGTATTATATGAAAGTACACAGTTGTTCAGACTGATCATTATTTTGCACTTCTTGCAGTTTTGATTGCAGCTTTGGGAATTTTGTGAAAACTCAAAAAGTAATAGAAAAGCATAGAAGACGCTATTGGTTTCATATCAAATTAATTCAAGTGGGAAAATATCTTAGTATTTTAGACTATTGATGGAATTTACTTTTCATATTAAAGTACGAATTCAGAAATTCATTGCTCCATCAATGAAACATGAAATAAAATGATGAAAATCAATCACTGAAAGTAGATAACAGCTTAAGGAAGAAAAATGTAAATCTTAATTTCTTAAAAATAATGTACACATGTTCCTTGTTGCAAAAGTCATCTCAACTACTGAATCCATTTTGTGAACCCGAATTATCAACTGGCCATCTCAACAGAATAAGTGAACTGATCAGATGGTACGTTGCTAATCAAAAATATAATTTTTGCTAGATAGCATTTGAAAAAGTTTATTGCTTTTATTTCAAAGGCAGAAGTTTCAAATTATTTTGAATAGCTTCAAAATTCAGAGTTCAAAATTCAAAGTAAATAAGATGCCTTCAAGCGCATTACAAATTAGATGCACCCATATTAATTTAATGAGCTTTATTACATTTCAGTTGTTTACCTTTACAGTATACTATCAGAAATAATTAATTGAAAATGTTGCAATATGATCTGAATTTTCAGTCATTTACAGCAGCACAGTAATATATTATTGCACAACGTATACTGATGATTGTAAAAAAATATATGTTTAAAAAGTTACATGATGGTGTATCATAAAAGCGTGCTCTTAAAACTGTTCATATTGCAAATTTATTGAATATTGCTTCGAATAAATAAATAAATAAATTTTAGAAAAGTTATTAATTGTCACTTACCTTTGAAGAAGCACTACAAAATTGCCAGTAATTCATTAACAATGCTTTTGATCAGTCAGTGAAAACGCAACAATATGCTTAATTGAACTATGTATGAAAAGCAAATAATTCTCTGTTTTCATTGAAGTGAGCAGTTCAGTTAGGCTGCGTGAAATTTATATCTTTGCGATGAATGAATTCAGCTATTAAAGTGTGCAAACAAACATATTCAAATTTTCTCATTCATACACTTCACTATTATAAGCATAAAACTGATTCATTTGTACTGTTTATTCAGAATTGCTCTTCTCGAATAATTGATCCAATAAATTTGAAATCAAATGAATAATAATAAAGTTGAAAATTGAAAATTTTATTTAATGCAAAATTTAGCTGTTATACAAATTTTTACCGATGTGGTATTTCCAAATGAGAAGCTGAACAAATGATTGCACACGTTCCTCATCTTGAATTTTCTGCCCTGCTTTTGGCAGTATTAATATTTTGCACCGATATATGAGATGTGTAGAAATATAATCATGATGCCAACATAATATATCTTAAATAACTTAATAAATGATATATTTTTTAAAAAGCTGACATTAACTTTTTAATATTTATCAATCACGTAATCTTCTGCGCTGAAGTAGAAGTGCAAATTAGAAATACTGTCTTCATTGATAAAAACGTTTTGCATTCAATGAAAATTTCATGGAAGTTATTTAATTTTACAGCTATTTAATTGAATATATTCAAATTTTATAAAAAGCGGTCAGACAATTTCAACTCATTTCAAAAATCGCAAAACTAACAGCAAATGTATACGTGAATTTATTTTTGATTTATAAAACAAATAATCTTTAAAAGTAAATTTTCAAGACTAAAGCTATGTATATATATATATATATATATATATACATTATAAGAAATGCTTCTTATAGTTCTTTTATTTCTGTATGTGTGTATGTGTATGTATGATATCAGAAATGAAATTTGTTGTAGCTTGAGTTGAAACAATCATTTCGTGTAGAAAGTAAAAAAGTTCATTCATTCCTTTAAGATACATTACAAAGTCAATGAATTGTAATGGAGAAGTAACTGTTTAATGCAAATCAAGGCAGCTTGTTATCCTGGTCACAAATTTACTTAACAATGACGTAAAAGACAAATTAACGCTATTGTACAAAAGGATTAAAACTGGAAAGCGTTATTAGCTGCTGATAGGTAGGTAGGTAGGTAAAAAACAAACTCTATCATTATTATTAAATGCTTTTTTCTATTCATGTTACTCGATCTTAATGAAGAAAATCAATTGTTCATCACATTTTAATTTAAATCATTATTAATTAATATTCAGAAATTTTATAAATGTCCAAAATATTGATTTTATTTTTAGAAATTTCAAAATTTCAGAAAACGTAAATTTTGCATCAAGCTTTCTAAATCAGCTACAAGTGATGCGCAATTTTGGCATTTATTATTAAAATATCGATTGTAGAATAAAATTTAATCGTCCATTTAAAAGTTTTGCTGATAATAAGAAGTTTTCAAAGCGATATATTACTTCTTCAATTTCTGCTGCCATATCACATTAAATTTTTCAATTCAGTACCAATCAAAGCAGTGGCAGATCATATTTCATAGCTTTTTTACGACTGCACATTAAATTGCATGTTAAAATATGATTTTATTCCACTTTTAGTATTTTTTTGCACAATTATTAGAAGAATAAAGAAACAATTTGACAAGGCGAAAAAAAAGAAAATCTCATTAGTTTGCAATTTAAGCATGCAAGTGCAAAAACAGATGTGATTAAATAATAATAATAATAATAATAGTAATAATTAAGTTCATTATGTAATTGGAACTTTTAAAAGATAAGAAAAAGATGTTATATTGACTGATTATTGAATATATAAAGTGTACATTTTTTTTTAAAAATGTTGCAGTGGAATGAACTGATGTTTTTCGTGCAGAAGTTGTTGTTGAACTTGAAATTAATTTCCAACAGTTAAGCCATGCAAAAATTGATCAATAGATCCGTGCATCCACTTTTTAGATTCAAGCTCAAAAATCAACCTAAAAGCATTGCATATTGTGAAATTCTTTTCTGACTCAAATAAACAAGTATAATTAAGTGCTTAAAATTTGATTAACTTTAACTAGTAAGATTCTCAAAGTTCACTCTGATAGAGGAAAAGAACTCTGACACTTTAAATAGAAAATTCACTTATTCACATCGATCAGTCAGAGAAGAGCAATGTAAATTTCTCTAATGAAATAATTGATTTCTTGGTTGAAATATATATATTTATTATTTGCAACACAGACCTTCCATGCTTTGACATTCTCTGTGCAATTATTCATATTGATCACTGAAATAGACTGAATGAAAGTTGCGTCTCTTTCTTCATGGCTTTCTTCAGCATGCTACTAAGTACCGCAGCAGGCAAGAAGAGTACAAATTCATTTAGATGTAAAGTTCATTTCCTATTTCATATCAGCTGATCACTGTCCACGTGATGCCACTAAAGTATAAATTATTGATTAACCAAATCATTTGCATCGGATGTTGCTGTGGCCCATATTATAACTGCGGAAGTCGAGGTCTAAAGTACTGAAATGTTTTTGATTTATGTATATGCATCGAAAATAAATGCAATGCATAATTTTACTAACTTCAATTGCAGCAGTTTATTGAAAGCTAGTTTCCCAGTGTTGGACCGTTCTTTTGGTACATGCTTGCCATGCGCTATTGAAACTAAGACGCAAGTAAGCGCATGATCTGTTAGTTGGATTACCCCTTTGTTTAATTCATTTTTGTTCGGATTTCTTCCATATCCAATTCAGTGATTTTTATTTTCCAATCATTCCAATCCTAACAATGACTGCAATTTATTAAAAAAATTTTTCTAAATTTCTTTTATAAAATTTTTCAGAATCAGTTTTATTTCAGAAGCTCGACTCTAATATTATTTGCACTGCACAGCTAGTAGACTGATGATAATTGATAAACTGATTTTACAATGCAGTGAATTATTAAACAGCAAATCTGAATAAGTGATTAAATTTTCCTTCCAGACTTGGCACATTTTATACGGTTAGTGACTCCGAAAAGTATAAAAATAATAATCAGCAGTGCAAGAAAGCGATGACGCGTAATTTATTAAAACCACTTAATCATTTGATCAATAGATTTTGCCATGAGCAAACAAACTGACAATGTACAAATAATTATTTTAATAAAACACTGTAAGATGTTGCGTGTGTTGGCTTGTGCAGTTTATTATAAAAAAAATTTTTACATGTCCAAGAATTTAAAATGGAAAAGATAAATTATAATTTCCAATTTTAAATTACAAACAATTTCTACGTTAACATCAGAAGTGTTGTGTTGGTTGAATGACTTTTCAGTGAAAAATTGTTAATATTTTAAAATATTAAAAGTTGGAAAAATTAATCAGTCGAGATTAACAATTTAAAATTAAGTAAGTTTATTCCACGCTAAGTCCAACACAACAACAGAGTTACTTTAAAAAATGATCGCCCCATTTATCGAACATAATGATGATATTTGCATAATTTTTAGAATTAGCATATTCAGAATGCAATTCGTTGTTTCTTTTGTAATGCCAGAAAAAAAGAAATGTTCTCTTGCTTCTGCAATTAGTGGTGGTGTTGTTGATGATGGATTAAATGCGCAATTAAGAGAGGCAACACACGCAGAGCAGTAGGATTTCACTGTTGTCAACATGCAGGAACAGGCAAATTAAAAAGGAATAAATCTGAAAGTTGTTACCTTGACCAATTGTTAGCATTAATAGTACGGTCTGTTGGTCAAATGTTCAATGTAGTACGGCGGCTTGCGCTTTTCGAATGTGCATCTTTTGTTGACGACTTCACAAGGCAGAAGAAATCAAGCAACTACAACATTCGTAATGGGTATTTTCATTTTTGAATATTGCTTGAAGTAGATTCGATAGTACTGAATTTATTCAAATTCAGTAAATTAATATTTGCGATGGACAATAATAATTAAATATTTACTTTTCCCACACTCGCAGTGCTATTTGTTTTTTAGTTATTTCTTAAATTAGCTATTAATGAGAGACTTCTTCCTTTTCCAATTCCCAAACAAGAATAAAAGCATGCATTTAGATTAGATTTTTAATAAGTTATTGCTGTTGTTTGCATGAATAAAAATGTATTTTGTTTCATTTCTTCTATATTTCTCTTCGAAATCAAACGAAGATTCTTTTCATTTGGTGCTGGTGGGTGTTTCATTGAATCGATTGAATCAATTTGACAAAATTTCCCTTTTCCCCGTGCTAAATAGTGAAGTGGTTGTTTCTGTAATCAACATTCGAAAAGATTTCCATTTCAAACAAAATAATAATGAGAATTTCACTTGCAAAAGCAGCAAAAAAACAAAAAACAACAATAAAAAACACTTAGTCTGAAAAATGCTCATCAGTCCGATTTTATTGTTATTTGGATAATTTGCACGGTCGCGCAGATTGAGCATTGTTGGGTGTGACCATGCAAAGCTGACTGAGTCGAATTGCAGATTTTCCATTCGATTGTGCGCCAAAGTGCTCCGGCAGAATGTGCAATTGGAAGGAAAAAATTTTGCCCTTCCAACCGACAACTTTACCAAACAGGCTGTGCAGTGTAGACAAGATGCGCGCGCAATTTCGCGTTTGGAAAACTGAGAACGGATAAAATGAGGGAATAAAATTAACGCTTCGGCCTTTTGTTTTGTCTGTTTGAGTTTCAGTAATTGCGATTGCTTTGCAACAAATGAGCGCCAAGTTTGAAAAATAAGATTTAAAATTATTCCCCTAATCGCTATCCCATGGAAATGAATTTTCAGTGCGACCAAGCTTGTGCAAGCAAGCAGGGCAGTATTTCAAGTGACGGGTTCGAAAAAGCGCATAATGATGTGTGTCTCTGAGTAACAAACGGATAATTTTCAGACGACCAAGCAGAGCGTGCATGCGACGTGCATTGGTGAAACGCATTAGCACATTTGACTGCACAAACCATGAACCCAGCCGTGTGATCGATCTGCATGCTCGAAAGACCCAGGTGAACCAAGTTGAGGTAGAAACTGACTGATGGGACAACGGTCGAGCAGGAGTGAAAATGGCTGTGAAAGCAACATGTCGATGTCGATTGGCTGCCGCTTCAGCCCGATGCGTAGGCGGCTTGAAAATGGCTCTAAACGCTTCCCGCAGGAGGTTCGCATCGATGGTGACACCTCGAGTGCGG
>CM008135.1:13463015-13579182 GCA_002221485.1 Trichinella murrelli | reverse complement strand
TTGAAGCACCTTTAAAAATCAAAAGTCATGGACTACTAATAATATTTATAAGTGAATAGTGCTAGCAAAAACTCTTATAAGTTCGCATTTATTATGTTTGTCAACTTATGCGAATAGCATATATCAGAAAAGTATCAGCATACATTCTCAAACATCACTTACCTTTTAAAATAGACGACTTTCAAAAGTGGAATTATATTTCCTACATGCCAATCTTTTGTTGCATGTTTCCAAATCATGACAATGCCGAAAGTGAATAATATTATTGTGGTCATCTCAACATGAAAACAAATATAGGTACACGTTTGTGTAAAGCATCTGATTTAATTATCTGAAAAGGAACAATAATAATACTAATATAAATGCAGATTAGTGCACTTTCACCATAATTAAAATACAACCAAATTGCATTCATAGAAAAATTAAGACAGCATAATATCAAATATAATTCAAAGATGGTATTGAAAAGCGGAATTATTGTTGAACACGTCCCTGTAGCCGTTGCACAGCATTAAATAACTGAATTTAATAGAATGCTCTAAAGTGGTGCTTGATAATAAGTAAATTATGCAAATAGAAAACTACTTTGCTCTGGTTGAACGGCTCATCTTACATCACTAATAGCGTAGTAGCCTGCATATGGTGAACAATTTTATTAAATGACGAATGTCATTTGCTTTTTATTTAAATACACAATATAACGTAAAATTTCATTACGATACAGATTTCTTTCACTGAAATAATATGAAAATCTGAAAGACTAAATATTTCTAACATAATCTGTGAACACTTCAAAATTAACAGAATTTAGCTGCGTGAAAGTGTGATGTCATGCAATACATTGTATTGAATGTTTTCCTTACAATCAATGTTCGAAGTTTAATGAGCAGTTTTTATCAAAAATCAACTTATAAAATATAATATCAGTTAAATACATGTGTTGAATAAAACTAATAACATATTTCAGGAAAAGTTAGCATAGAAATTATGTTCAGCTTCAATCCATTAATGGAACCACAATTACTAAAATACCAAAATAATAAATATAATTAGAACAATGACAAATAAACAATTGATACAAGCAACACAATTACAAAAACAAATACGATTTGCTAAAATCATCAACAAGAAAGAATATAAATAAATTTCAAATTCCATACATTTCTAGTGATAAAGAATGCGGCAAGAAAATGAAAGGTGAAATATCGCTTTGACGAAATGAAATGTGACATACAGAAAACTGCTAAATCGTTGACTTTCACGCTATGATTACAGCATAAATAACACTTGAATGCTTTTGAAAATATAAGATGAATTGTGAATTTATTCAATTCCAAGCATTTGTAATGAATTTTCTCCCCGGCGACACATTAAAACTTATTATAATAAAAGTATCACAATGATTATGATATTAAGTAAATGTTTGAATGTGAATTTGTTTCATAAGTTATTATTCTTGATTTTGATTTATGCAAACATAAGCTATGCAATGAAAAGAGCAGAAAAGTGTAATGCTGAAATACACCATGTATATTATTGAAGTTATAAAAAACATATAATGTTATTATTATTATTGTTCACTTCAATGTCTGCTGATTAGAGATTATTGCAGTTGTTGATGCTCCGCGTCGTCTGCGTCATGTTATTTAGTTTTGTCAATGTTACAACTGAACTGATCTGATTTCTACTTCTACATTTCTCATTATATTCATAAAATATTGCAGTGTATTAAAAACAAGCAAACTGAAATGAATTTGTTTGTTTCATAAATTTTCAACGTATGCAATACGTGATAAATGCACGGAATTTCTAATCCAAAACATTTGAAATTTATTTTAATTCAATTCAGTTCAAAGCATTAGAAATGATATTAATAATAATCATTCCTTTATTTTAGATAATAATTTTTTGAGTAATCTTGTATGTTGAAAATTTGCATTTAAACATTTATACAGTTCTTCTACAGTTAAATGTACAGCCAATGGGCCTGAACCATTTGCCCAACGTAATTCAACTTGTCTTACACTGGAATGAATAATGAAAAAAATTTCGTTGAAGCGTTGCCAATCTTTACAAACTGTTTCAATTTCTTCAGAGGTATCAATCTTGAAAATTAATAAACAAAATAAATAAATAATTATATATATATATAACTTATCGGTGAATTATGTAGAAATTATTACAATTCAAATTGAAATCAATTATTAGCAATATTGTACATAAAAATAAATACAAATATGGCGTTATTAAACGAAATATGTTAAAATTTAAAAACACAACGTTAAGAATATTCATTCCGATCAGTCGCTTACTTCCAATAATTTTCTACATTTCGATATAAATGGTGATATGAGACTTTTCAAGTTTTTCTTCATAACACTGGTAAGAGTGTCTATTTTCAAAATAGTATTGGAAAAGAATGCCACTGATATACTGATCAGCTGACCCATTGCTGCTTGCCATATTTTCTTCGGCAATTTATGCTGCCATTTAATTTTCCACCCTTCATATTCTCCGTATAACAAATCCAAGCTTGTATGATACTCTTTAATGCGACCATTGTTCAACAAACCGTGAAATTCTGAATTAATTGAATATCAAATAAAATTATTATTTATCAAATCAACCGATTCACCTTCCAATGATTTTAAATATTTGTTTACAATTGTGCTGCAACTGTTGATATATGCTTGAAGCTGTAAAGTGGCTTTTCTACGTAAATCATGTAAAAGTTCCAAAAATGGAAACTTCACGTTGCTTCCTTCGCTCAGCAATTGCATACTGTTCACCAATAAGCAATGTGTCGCGTATAATGTGTCAACGTAACTCACCGCTAAAAAATAAAATATTATTCAAGCAATTATCAAGAAATAAGTTCAATCAATCAATATTAATTTGAACATAATAAACAAAATTCCATATACTTGGATCATGATTGAAAAAATCCTCACGACCATCAGCACTGGAATATTTCAAATATTTGTAAAACGAAATAATTTTTTCCAAAATTTCGGCAGCATAGATGGCCATTTCATCTCTTCCAATATTTACTGCTGGAGTATTTACAGCAATGCCGCGAATGAGCAACATCAGCATATATATGCCATTGCTAAATTAATTAAATTAACGCAAATTGAAAATTAACAAATAATCCAATACCTGACGTAAATATGCTTCATTGTATAAAGCGGCATTTTATCATTCAAATTGTTGTAATGTTTCATATATTGATCACAACTACTGGCATTCGATTTACATTGAGCAGATTTTCGAAATCATTTTCAATAAGCACATATTGATGAAATTCACTTTTACAAGTAAGAATAGAATAAGCCATGTAAAACAATGCATCTTTCATATGATTCAAATAAATTCTTGTCATATTCTTTTCAAATATTTCATACATTTCCAAGCAAGCCTTAGGCAAACCATTTCGCAGCAAATTTCTCAAGTAATCATCATGATGAATTTCCGACATTGATACTTGAAGCATCGATAATACAGGATTCAACAATTCCATGACAACTACACGAAGCAGACAACGAACATCACATTTCAAAAGCTTTGCATAAAACTTGTCATTCAAATTTAATTTAATGCTTACAAACTTTTCACAACGTGCGGTCCATGTTTCGATAAAATTATCGAAAAAATTTTGTAAAATATTCTTTGATTTATTTATAATTGCCGGTTGATAATATTCATTAACAAATTTCAAAATAAATGCATTGAAATTAGAAGAAAGATTTTGGTAGATTATAGCATTGAAAAACTTTTCATCCAACCGCTTTGATAAACACATTAGCATGCTGTTGAATAATTCGACGATGTTAATTGAAAATATTGTTTTTCGTAATTTATGACGTGAAACACCAAATCTCAATTCAACAATATCTGAATTGCTTGTCAACCAAAACAATAGGGACCATTTTTCCTCCAAAATTCGCAAACAAGACATTTTGGGCGTTTCTGTATTCCACTTTAAACTAACATTACCGTTCATTGCCAATGATATCAAATCTGCTCTTTCCATCAAAATTTCTCCCATTCTACTAATATCGTTCATAATTGTTCGCAAACAATAATCCCAAACAAAACCATCACTGCTGTCATCACAATAATTGCAAATTGTATCATAATCATTATAAAGATAATGGAAACGTTTAAATAAATCATTATAAAATTTCAATTCCTCTTCCTCTTCAGAACCAACTACTTTAACACTACAAACTGCAGCTTCATCAACCTGCTTCTTCCACTAAAAATGTTTATTTAAAAATAATTAATTACAAACAAAAAACATATTATAACAGCTCAATTAGTTTCTTCAAAAAAATATCACATTATTATCAATTTATTTTAAAAAATGCTTAAATTATACAACAGTAAAACAACCATGCAAACCCAATACAAACAACACAATTGTTAAGTGTTAAATTAATTACATTACGTTGTTAAGAAGGCAAAGTTATGCATGCAATCATTTAAATAAATATATATATTGTAAAAGTAAAATAATTATAACAGTGTCACCACTTAAATGTTTTATATCATTCCATTTTCAGAAAATAATAATAATAACAACAATAACTTACGCTAGCAGATGCTACATTTTTTCCACAATTGTCCTTTTCAATCAAAGCTTCTCTCAATCTACTCTCCAATTGATGCTTCTTCATCTGCACCGTTAATGAAATATTCATTCTTGAATCCATCATTATTCGACCACAAAAAATATCAAACAAATGAAATATCTCGAAAATTTTCAATGCAGTCTTATTTGACGCTGTATTCACAATGGCAACAACGAAACCAACTAAATTGCTAAAGCGTTTAGTTCGGGCTAAAGTTAAATTAAACAATTTAGCGTTGGAAAATTTTAAACTTTAAAAAGCACAAGTTCAATATTTGCTTTAAACATATGATAACAATTTCATATTTTTATTAAACCATAAATGCACGTAAACTATATCTAATTAGTTTTATCTCGCAAATTATGAACAACTGTTAAAGGATAGATTTGAATTTCACTTTTTTATTGGCAAATACAGAATTAATAAATACAATTAATTTTTGAAAAATACTTTTATCCCTATAATATTCAATATATTCATGTATTAGAGTAAGAAACTTTTTATTTTCAGTTAATTCTTCAGAATACTGACGCCACAACACATATTATGCTTTCTTGGATTGTAGATCATGTTCAAAAGAATCAAGAATGCACTAATCATAAAATTATTTCACAATATGCCGTAGTTTCTGAGAAGCATGGTATAACTGACTTTCACCGTACAAACTGGTGAATAGTTTTAAAGATTGGAATAAATGCTATCCATGAGCCCAATAGGTTGAAATGAATTGTAAATTTATTTAATTTCATAGCATTTGTAATGCAGGTTTACCCTGGGCGATTTCACCTTATACTAATTATGCAAATCAGCATTGCATCGTTGTTACTTAGCGAAAGTAAATTCAAATAACCACGCACTTGGTAATAATCAGAAGTTTAATAGATGAAAAAGATGGTAATCAGGACTACATTCAATGAAATGTTTGCTTATTAGCAAAGTAAACACTTGCAATGGTTACGTTTTGATTTGCAGCAATAAATGAATATTTCACAGCAATAATTTCACGAATTCAATACTATAAATTGTAAAAAAATGAAATAATTAGTGGAAATCTAACAGTTTAGATGTCAAAAATGTGCCATGTTCAGAAATTGACAGTCTCCGCTTCGGTTGAAAGAGAGAGTTACAGATGGGTGACTTTCCTGTGCATTAAAAAATGCTGTACCTCAAACTTTGAGCCCATTTATTCCACACCTACAGAGTAGATTAGGTTAAAACTGTAGAAAACACTATCTTTTATCAATATAAAAGTATAGCATCAAAAAACAGTCGAAGTTTTGAAAACAAAATTTTCTCCGATTTTCACAAAAACAACCAAGTCTATAGCCCATGAAATTTTGCAATTTTCGAGAAACACTTCATTCAACAAAAATTAAGGCAACAAATTTATATCGGTACAGATTTATCCGCTAATTATTATAAACATATTCGGATAGATTGTGATCGAGTATTCCTTGAGATATTCGCAAAAAAATGAAACTGAAAATAAGATTTTAAAAAAGTCGAAATAAAACGGAATAAGAAATGAAATTTAATTAATCTGCATATCACATGTTGTCATTAAATTTTACAACAAAACTATGAATGTTTTCACCCGAGAAAAGGAGTCTATTTTAATAATAATTGTTCCTGATTTTTATTTATGTAACAGGAACTTTCAAAATTAAAAACCCTTGTCGACTGAATATTTTTGATTTTTTACAATTCCGAGATATGAATTATCCAAAATTATCACATTGGAAAGCTACTTTCGTGCAATATGCAAGTCTTTTTATTCTACAAATTTCAAATGCTCAAACCGACAACTTTATCAAATTTCTAAAAAAATCATGGATTGCGTGTTATTGAAAATTTACATACCTATAATTGGCGCACAATTTATTGTAATAATCATAAAATTATTTTGCTATATGCCGTAGTTTCTGAGAAGCATGGTATAACTAACTTTCACCGTACAAACTGGTGAATAGTTTTAAAGATTGGAATAAATGCTATCCATGAGCTCAATAGGTTGAAATGAATTGTAAATTTATTTAATTTCATAGCATTTGTAATGCAGGTTTACCCTGGGCGATTTCACCTTATACTAATTATGCAAATCAGCATTGCATCGTTGTTACTTAGCGAAAGTAAATTCAAATAGCCACACACTTGGTAATAATCAGAAGTTTAATAGATGAAAAACATGGTAATCAGGACTACATTCAATGAAATGTTTGCTTATTAGCAAAGTAAACATTTACAACGCAACACTTACACTTACAACTTTTCAATTGCAACAATTAATGTTTATTTAACAGTAATAATTTCAGAAATACAATTCAACTGATCTTAAAAAAAGATGTATTAGTTGAAACCTAACAGATTCGATGTCGAAAATGTTTCATGTACGGGAATTGGCTGTCATTGGTGCCGTTGAAAGAGAGATTCTGATGGGCAGATTTTCTGTGTATTAAGATATTCGGCGGTCAACTTTAGAGGCATCTATTGCGCAACTATTGGGCAGTTTCCGATTAACTTGTCCAAAGTACTATCATTTATCAATGCGAAAATCTAGCAATCAAAAAAGTCCAAATTTTGAAGAAAGATTTTTTGCCCATTTTCGCAACAACAACCTAGTGTGTAGATCACGAAATTGCGAAATTTTCGAGAAAAATTTTCTTCTCCATAAATGCCCGGAAATGATTTTAATCGTTTAGAATTGATTTGTGGACAATTATGAACATATTCGTACTGTTCCTGGTTCCATATTTCTCTAGATATTACGCTAAAAGTGTGCAAATTTCCTGTGTATTTGCAGGGGCAAAGTGTCAACTTTAGAGGCCGCTGATTCCACAACTACTTGTCGGTGTTCCAAAAATTAAGGCCAATGATGTGAGTCGATCACAATCAATTGCAAAACTACTATAAAGTTGTCCGCAGAGTTTTGAATTCTGTATTTCTTGAGATATTCCTGAAAAAACGCAGAAATAGTCTTTTTAATGGTGCTAAAAAGTTAAAGAAATGAAGC
Source organism: Trichinella murrelli (assembly GCA_002221485.1). Taxonomy (NCBI): domain Eukaryota; kingdom Metazoa; phylum Nematoda; class Enoplea; order Trichinellida; family Trichinellidae; genus Trichinella; species Trichinella murrelli. Next base: position 13,571,538 of record CM008135.1, on the reverse strand, counting down.
ATGCATTCTTCATGCATTGCTTTTTCTTTATTTCGCAATCGAGATGTTTGAATTAGTGAACAGCATTATTAACGTTTCAAATAATGTCCATGAGAATCACTCTTCTGTGGGTGATGGGCTTCAATTATTTGTCATGTGTGATGATTTTTGAATCTGAATCTTATCCTCGTTGTCAGTATTGTCTACCTCAGTTATGTGTATACCCTCAGCGCAGGATAAATATTTATTCAGCCAGATAAGAATGCAGAATTATTATGAAGAACTGTAACATTTATGAATGTAAGCGTCTTTGACAGAGGCAACGTACTTTTGCTCAACGACTTTTCGCTTTCTTCTGTTGTTCATTTCCGCAAATTGAACGAATGTTTGCTCATCTATTGACCTGGAGGGACGGATGACAATGCTTCTTCTCTGCGAGATGTCACGCACATGTTTGGTGGCTGGCGTAAAAACTGCTTGGCGGTGAATTAATTTCAGCTCACTAATGAAAATCTTAGCACTGTACTTCTCCGCCCGTGTGATGGTCTGTCTCATTTTTGTAAAAGTGTTGTATTTAATGCTTAGATTTTGAGTTTGACAACTGAAAAAAATAAACTGCGAAATTTATTGCATAACTAGCTGTGATTCTCACTTTGCAGCTACGAAATTTATAACACGTTCAACTTTACGCGAAACTTTTATTAATTTGATCACAGCACGTACCAATTCTTTTTCTTTTTGCGTGCTAATAACAGACACATAATTTTTTCCAAAAGCGAACTAATAATTGGCAGCTAATATTAAAAACATTTCAATTAAATTACGCTATGAAAAATGTAGTCATCTGGGAGAACTTAAAGTGCAACTTCTGAAAAGTGTCGTTTATCGATGCAACAGTTTGCGCAATCTTCCGCGTCCAAGCTATGCAGTGATGTGGTCGGTAGCTGTGACGGTACCATTAAACAGTGTAAACGCTGAAAAATGGGTAAAAAGATGCAATCAGTTTATAAATTTACTTTTTCATAATTTACTGATTTTATTGATCCTCTTTCTCGAACCCACGCTTGAATGATATAGATTCTGCAAGGAAAATCATTTTATCATAAAAATAAATGTGAATAGTACTGTACGTACGGTATGCAAACAATGGATGACAACCGAATTATCCAACCCAGTATCAGAGACCATTCTGGATATTCATAATTGTTCAAAGTCAGTGGCTTAAGTTGTACAGTGGCAAAAATGAGAATCATCTAAACAAGCCAAGACCTAATTCTCATTTGCAAAAAAATGCTATCACAAGCGCATTTCATTACGGAAACAATTGCCGGGCAAACTATAAGCCAACAAAGTTTCAGAAAGCGACTAGGTTTGACGCCTAGCATTTCTTCCACATCATCTGAAAATCGCTTAATTCCTAAAACGTTTCCTTTTAAAATTCTTACAGATTGCAAAACAAGTTTTGTCTACTGCACCATATATATAGCTGATTGTTACTGTTTCTGCCATGACAACAATTAACACTGGATAACTGACAGCATAGTGATCAAGATATTCAATAAGGTAATTTCCTCCCTTGAAAAGAGAAGAAATAATCAACTGATAAAGAAATCTCCCAAACGCGTACGTAAGTCACTGTTGGCAAGCTGAGAAAGAACATGGCGATCATGAAAAACATTGCAAAAACTTTTCGATTTTTTTCAAGAACAGAAGGATATTCATCACAGAAAGCAGTAAGAATTGCTTCAAAACCAGCAAACTGTGAAATAAATTAGAAATGCAAAATATTTAAGAAATATTACAATAATTACTTACAGTACTGTCGACGCCCAAAGTGACAAGCATGACGAAAAAAATAACAGACCAAATAGGTGCCGCTTTCATAGTTGATATAGCTCTTGGATAAACGATGAACACAAGTCCAGGTCCTTTAGAAAAAAACAGAAAACCATGAAATAGATCATTTTCTGCACATGAATGAATATTCACACCTCCCGTTTCGGCCACTTCGGCAATGTCCTTATTCAAGCAGTCGGCCATATATCCCAGTACAGAAAATATTACCAGACCAGATAAAATGCTTGTCAAGCTATTTATGCAACCTGCCACAATAGCATCTCTAAGAGAAAAAAACAAAAAATAATAACCCTTTTGATATAAAAATTGAAATATTGAATAACCTGTAAAAGTTGTTCCGTCTTGAATTGTAACTAGCAAGCGCAATTAATACTCCAAATCCTGGTCCCAGTGAAAAAAATATTTGTGTTGCAGCATCGATCCAAACCTACAGCATTATAAAATATTTTAAAACAAAGTAGAATTACCGCTAAAGTTAAAGTTCATTTGAAGAATGTTTAATTTCAGCAAAAACTGTAAACACAACACCAGCTAACATTTTTCATTTTTAAATGCATGAAAGACGGACGAATTGTTCAGTTTCATATTTACATTTGATTTAATAATTGTTTTACAATATGCACTTTTTACACGTTAAAATAATTAAAGAGGTAAAAATTTGAAACCACATCCAATTAATTACACTGTAACAGTCGAATGATGAAAAACTGTAAAACAGTTACATGAAAAAAAGTTTAAGGTTATTGCATTATGTGCTAAGCATTGGAATTGAACGATAAAAATGAATTAATTATTATGCAGTTGAGGAATATTTATGTTTTAAAAAATGATGCTATTTTCGTTTAAAAGACTAATAAAACTGAGATAATAAAAAGGTTACTTCAATATTGAGCAGCTTGCTCCAATCTGGCATGAGGAAATATTTAATGCCAGCCTGTGATCCCGGCAATGTGCAGCTATGTGCAAGCAAAGCGAACAGCGCAACATATGGAACCGTTGCAGTGAACCACACTGCCTGAAATTGTTAGAAATGAAATTGAAATTGCAACGGTTGGAAAATTCCCTTCACGAATATTCACTTTGCCTGAACTGAGCGGTCCTCTCCAGATGGCAAAATAGACAATTGTGTAGATGACAAGCAGGCAAAGCAAAAGAGGCCATCTGATATTGCCCAAATTATCCAAACCATCAGAATTTTGTATTTCCAAAACTCTTCGTCTTCAATTTGCAAATGAAGTTATTTAACAACTTGGTCGAACAAGTTGGAACTTACAAAAAGAACTCTTCAGCTGCATTTGTGTAATTGGTAGATGCATTTCCCAATGACACGTTCGCATTGTCAGGTACACAGTTTTCCGTATTCCACACGTTGTCGCAAGATTGCCAAGGAAAAGGCCATTTGAACGAACTGCTAAGGTAGAACAATGCCCAAGATATTATCGTGTTATAAAAGCAACCCATGTAGACATCGATCAAACATGTTGCATATCCGACGCCTATAAAATTGATCTTTCAATATTTCAAATATTTCAATAAACAACAGGGAAAAACCTTTAAAAAGTGGTACCAATCGTTTCCATATGGAAATGCATCCGCATCGATGAAATTGTCCCAATGCCATTTCCATATAAAACAACGGAAGTCCACAGAAGATGAACATAACAAAGTATGGGACCAGAAAAGCTCCTGAAATTGGGTGTGCATATGAAATTTTCATTTTAAATTATTATCATTTTTTCAATCAATCATTTCGTCAAAATTGCAACAACACAACAGCGTCATAAAATTAGTAAAGCGACATTGGTTGTTGCGCATGCGTTTGGAATGGAAACTTTCTCGCCTGGTGAGCAGAGCAAACTTATCAACAAAAAAACACTGTTAGCATAGATAAAATTGATAAAACCTCCTCCTTTTCACCGACAAACAGAAGAACCAACCGGAGAAAAAATGATATCTGGTTTCTGAAATTGTTTCTATCAGTGTGGATAAAGATACACAAAATGAAAAAATACCACCCCATTGCCCCATCGAACCACAACCAATTTTACTTTTTCAAATTTATCACATTTCATTTTACTGAAAACGGCAAACACAAAAACAGTAAACGTTGTTCATTCATATTATATTAGATAAAAGAAACTCTTCAACAATCGTACGTATATTTGAAATAGCCAAATGATAATTTATTTGAAAACAAATGAAAAAGAGCATAAATCATCTTCTCCACATCTGATCGTTTTCCCCATGTGATAAATGGAATGATTTATTTAATGGAAAATAGAGTTTTTTTTCACATTGCTGCATCATAACGTGAATTTATTATTATTATTATTATTATTTCTGTTGCAGACATTTTACGTTTGGCACGTGGAAATTGTTGCAATGAAATAAGCATTGTTGAAAACGTTATTTTCCTATCGTTCATACCAAACTGACATTGGTGGCTATTATTCTGCACCGAATTTGAATACCTCGTGAAAACAACAACAAGTGGAAATCAAATTTTACAATTTTTCAAGGAACCATGTTCGCTGAAAAATTGTTGAAATGGCTAAGATTGCATTGAAATAATGCGATTAAAAATATGAAAAAGAAATAAATTCTAGCAACAACAACAACAACAATTATTATTGTTATTATTTTGATAAAAGAGAATATGTATGAAATAAAAATTTACCTCCACCATTTCGATAGCATATGTACGGAAAGCGCCACACATTGCCAAGATCGACAGAAAAGCCAATTATGGCCAACAGAAATTCCACCTTGTTGGCCCATTCGAGGCGTTCTTCACTGGCACCCGCTGCAGCCAGACGTTTTCTCAATCTTTTCATTGGATTAAATTAAAAAAAGCAAAACACAACCACAAAATAATAACCAAACGACAAAACGAGCAGAGTGCGGTGGAACAAGTTGCAGCTTCACAAGTTCACAATTAGCCTTGTGTGACTTGATGTCGTCGGCTCTGTGGCTTGTGGATGAGAAATTTGATTCTGAAACTTCAGAGCTGGCGAAGAAACGACGACGTTATTCGAACTTGTGGATCACGGTGCGACGAATTACGTGGAAGGAGAGGGGGGGGGTATTTTTTGGCTGTGGGTCGAGAAAAGTTGGCGAAATTTTATACGTCCGCTGGTCGTTCTGAGAAATGCTGCAGATGCGTTTTCAAAAAATCGAAACTGCCCCCACATAGCCTCTCACGAGAACGCATACGGATGCTTGGATTTTACTTATTTTTTTATGTTTCACTTCTCATTGTTTATTTTACTTCCTCTAATTTGTGTTCTGTGCTATATAATATATATGAGCTATAAAAAGACAAGAGGAAAAGAACAAAGCAATAATAATAACGGCAATTCGAATTGCTTTTTGTGAAATACAACCGTTTCAGATGAGGTGACGTCAACTGTGTTATTCACTGCTTGCCGCCGGAATGGAACGATCACGTTGGTCAGCGGTTCATTTAGCATGATCGGCTTTTCTTATTTGAACAATCAGCATGGTCATGGCTGACCCTTTCGGAAATTCGAAACCAAAAATCCTGCCCGTGCAGACGATCTTCTGTTTGTTCAAAGTCAAAGTTGATAATCGAAAAGTGAAACACCACCGTCGGCCTAATTGGCCGGTTGATTTGTCGTAAAATTAACTTTATCCCCCTCTCCCCTACAACCATCACCCGAGTTTCTGAAGCTAAACAGATCAATTTTTATACCATGCATTCATTGTCGTCCACGCACACAATAACCAAATGATCTGTCCAAGTATTACGCATCTGGTGTTTTTCTCGTTGTTCTACAGAAAATAATTTTATTAATTCCAACGAACAATAAATAAACCCACGTCCATGAAACATGTACAAAACGCCAACAATAATGACAATACATAAACCGTCTCTCTGCATAACACTGACTTCTGAGAACAACTACTGTTCAACATTTTTTCTTCGATATCTGTAATACAAATGTAATAATGCATTGCAAATGACTATAAAACAATAAATAAACATGTATATATATATATATATATATATATACATATACATATATCTGTATGGATTAATGAAAATCTGCTCATCTTGTATCGGCATGATTAAGCAAGCAGCTGTGCCATATCGTTTTCAACGCGCACCTCTGGATCTCGTCGGCGCTCTGCGTCGCCTGGCCGCCATGCCCCGCCTTCCGGCCGTGGTCCCGCTCTTGCCTCCTGAAACAAAAAACCGTATTTCGACGAAATATCCAGTAAAACCTGAACATCACCACCACCATTACCTCTGCGCCTTCTCGTTTCGGTGGTCCTGACGGAACGGCACACGGGTGTGGTCATTTTCGCGGCCGTTTCCCTCTTCTTGCCAGCCGGCACTGGTTCAGCCTTACTGGCCGCGTCTTTGTTCGCATCCGGTAGCGTCTCTTCGGGATTCTCCACATCGGGCGCGATTAATATCAAACGCAACGAGTCCATCCCATCTTCGTCGCTGAAATCCAACAGACAACAAAAAGCATAGCAAAAAAACAACAACTTGCATTGGTTGAACACAATTACCTGCTATAGCCGAATTCTGAAAGCTTCTGATCAATGACGGTCAAATCGACTTGGTCTTCACAGTTTACATCTTAAACCGACGCGTGTAATAGATAGGTAAAATTAAACAAACAAATTTTCTTATTCACATTCCCCTCCCCCTCTCCTGAAAACATACTCTCAGTCTCTGGAATGCTTCGATCTTCGTCTTCGACGTCGAACTCGGACTCGCGTTCTTCGTATTCAATATTCTCGTCCAGCTCCTTGAAGTCCGGGGCAAAAGCGCTCCAATTTTCCGTGGGGCTCTGCGACCAGAGCAACAGCTTGCCATTGGAAATGGAAAAAGCCGCCGCCCGGGTCGGGTGCCAAATCAAATCGGCTACCTGTTCCCCCTTCGAGCCTTGCAGAATCTTCACCAAGCTTCCGTTGTTCCGTTCCCATATGTAAAGCGAGTGCGAGCCACTGCTGCCGGCGCAAATGTATTCCGCGTCACCACTGAAACGACACACCTTCCAAGAAGTCCTGAAAAATAAAATTCATAATTTTCCCATTCATCCCACAGAACAACAAATGCAAAACTTTTCCAATTCTTAGTACTTTATTCATATTTCATTTCAATTATTTCAAGTGAATTAAAGTAAAAAATCTCAGAAACAAAACAAAATTATGATACTAATGAAGCGATATTTCTTACAGTATTTCCAGATTTAGTATAATATCGGAAATAGCAATGCAGAAGGCTTGGGTAGAATTTATGGAACGACAATTTATTAACAGTTCACCTGTTCACTGAATCTTGCACTTTTTGATTCGGCAAAACAGTACCGTCTACACCTGCTTCGAGAACTGTGCTCAACGTGAATACTCGAATGATGCGATCATTGGAATTGGTTAAAAAGAAGCTGAAATTTTCACAACAATACATACAGTGAAGCATATAAATGAAAAAATGTTAAAGAAAAAGAAAAAAAAAATATATATATACTCACTCCCCACGAGGAGCAACAATCAAAGTGCGAATTGGATGATTACCAGTGACGACAAACGAAGCAATTAATGATAAAGAATCCACATCGTAAACCATCACCTAAATTGAAAAGCAGCAGTCGAATTCAGCTTCAATAACAATGAAAATAAAATTAAAATTACTTTTCCTTTATTGTTGCCACAGATTATACGGTTTCCAGATTTGTCGAAAGAGGCCACAATACCAGAAATTTCAGTGGTATTCTTTTCAGTCTCTATAGGAATGATAGTGCGTTGGTCGTCAATGGTCATCAAAATTGGCATGTGTTGCAAAAAACAAATGAGATACTGATCCCTGAGCATTGTTGTTTCAAAATTAGGAAATAAAAGTTCAATTTAAAAAAAACTATCAAAAAAACGCACTTTTTCACTGGATGCATCTGAATGTCGTTCACAATTGATGGCATAGAAAATTTCTTAACAGTTTCACCAGCTACTACATCACTGACCACAATTGTTTCGTCAAAACTTGAAGAAAGCAAATATTTTCCATCTCGGCTCCAGCTAAAACAGAATATAAAAATCATGCAGTCTTAAAAAAAGCAATAAGAAAAAGTACAAACCTAACTGCAGTAATGGCATGCATATGGGTGACGTATTTTTTTACCATACGTCTAGTGACAAAATCGTAAATCACTAAGTAACCATCGTTACAGCCAGCTACAACTAAGGTGCCCCAACGATTAAAGCGACACGTTAAAGCCAAGTGGCCGGAGTCCAGTGATGTTTCAAGTTCTTCAGGATAACACTGCCCAAAAGGTTCAGCTGAAAAATTCAATAACACAAATTATGCTACTTAAAATTTAAAAATTAAGAAAATCAATTTATACTTGCTACAGTAATTCATACCTGCATTTCGTTAATTACAAAAATAATATATCACTGTTTTTCATAATGCAAATAATAACCTGGCTGTCTGATGCCGCTAACGATTTAGAAACACACAATTTGAATGAATTTTTCAAAACAAGTCAAAAAGCACTAAAATAATGATCAATCTGAAAGTACATAACTGTAAAGCAACCAAAGAAGTTTTCAAAATCAAAACTAGCTTCACTCGATCAAGCAACCGCAACAAACATCATTCTATGTTAAAATTTTAACACTATTTATTCCAGTTTTTTTACACCACTACACGAAGGGGAAAGTTTTCGATAATAAGAAGAATTAAATAAAAAGTCGCATGCTTAGTGAACTTCTCACGATAGACAGTTATAAAATAATGCTACCTATAAAATGATGGAATAAGTTCTGCAAGATATGCCCCCAAAAAGGCATGCAATATTGAAGCTGCTTGTGCGTGAAACAAAGTTGTTACATGGTTCTCCAATAACAACAACAATTAAAATAATCAGTGAATCATACAATTGGAAAATACTATTTGTTAAATTCATAATTTCAAAACACCAAAATGCTTTAAACTTGATTTTAAAAAATGTTATAAACAAACTCGTCACAAGCATTATCATAAAATTTTCGCTCAATACTAAACAGAAGTTAAAATAATACTGTAAAAATATGAAGTTAAACAACAGGTTTCTTGAGATACTACTTAGACCATTAATGAAATATGGATAAGGTTCAAGCTTGCAAAACCATAAAAATTGCATATAAATGAAAAAGAATTAATACCACCAGAAATCTGCAAATCCATTTCAAATAATATTAATTAATTTTCATCAAAATGCACAACTGTGACATGATAGAAAATGTTATAAATCGCAAATGTTTTCTGTGCCTGCCACTTAGCACAACAAAACCATTCACCAATCATTAAAAAAAAGCTACAAATTACAAAAAACTTCTAAGCCTACAGTATTCTGAAAAGTAAGAATATAGCAAATTTAAAAAATGCTTAATTGTCAAAAAATGTTTTGTTTTTATCAAAAAAATTAATAATTTTTTTCATTTATTTTAAATTTATTTAAATTTAATATTTAATTGATGTCAATGAGACAGAAATACGTTAAGTGAATGGTATTTGATTAAAGAATCAAATCGAATCAAATCAAGATTTGTTAATGCATTTTTATCAGATCAAATTATCAGAGAATTCATTCAAATAGAAAATCGCTGAAAAAACACTATCTATTATTTATTAATAATTGTAAATAATAACAGTAAACAAAATTTGAAAAAAATTTAATACATACGCATTAAAAACTTTGATATGAAAGCACTAAAGCGTCACAATCCTTCGGTACTGTAAAACTAAAGCTGCCTCTCAGACGAGTAGATAGTCTCTGTATATGATGTCAGTGTTAAGTGTATATTTTCTACAAAACGTCAACTCAAATTTTGTGTTACTTTCTTGTTGATTTCACTTCAGTTTGCAAGTTCTTCGGTGAACTGAAAAGAAATGAGCCTTTGTTGAAGTGAATTTTACAGTTGAACCTGAATTTATTAGACAAATGACATGAACAAAGGAAAAATAAATTAATATTCAAAGAGTGCCCAACGAAGCATACAATGTTTGTTACAGTAATTCTGTAAGAAAGTATCAGAAGTTGGAGGGACGTAAACAAAAACAACATGTCAAAGTTACTGATGAAAGCATTCCATACAGAGCACCCACTGTGCAAAAGCAATTCAACCGCATTAAAAGTTGGATTTCAGTATTATAATAACAATAAGAAAACGGAGCAAAAATGCGAAACAAAAGTTATATAAGGAATTATTATTGCAATATGCAAATATTGAAACAAAAAAAGAAAATTGTCCAACTCACATTTATTAAATGAGAAGCATGCATGCCGCCCTGTGTTGCCAGTGTATTTCAAACTTCAGATAAACAACAGGAAACGAATAAATAAATGATACTTCTAATAATAATAATAATAAAGAGGGTGAGGCAGTGATTGGTTGATTATGATCCGTCCAAACATGTACATATTTTTACATTGTCCTACTTTCGTCATTCTCATGTTTGGTATTTGCTTATGCTTAGGTCAGTTAATCTCTCTCTCTCTCTCTTACGCTGCTGGCGATGAGAAGCATTTATTAATTTCCAAATTTCAGGAACTATAATTCTAAAAATAGTTTACATGAATTAGTTATTTGCTATTTTGAAATTCTGCTTAGTTATCTGAACAGGAATATTAATGTAGCAAATAAATATTTCTATGAAATTTATCAAACATTGCAATAGCGCGTGTATTGATGAAATGGGCAAACAGGAATAAATGCAATGAAAATATGTTTAAAAAGAAACAAATATAAATAACAAAAAACAAACAACGATGTTGTTTTTTTCTCACTGCGGTTTTACAATTAAAAAATAAATTTTATTCTGCAATCCTCAAACTAGATTGCGATGTCAAAAATTCTAATAACAGTAAATAATCAGGCTCGAAATGTTGGCATTCTTCTGCGTTTATGTTTTCAAATGGAAATGGATAACAAAAATGCAAAACTAGCAAATTGATAGTAAATATTAACACAGTACTGCAGAAACAGCAAAATAAATTCCATTTAAAATCTTGATATCAGTAAGAGCTCTGAGAATTGGTGATTTCATCTTCCACGACCAGGTTTAGTTGGCAAGGCTAGGTGTTGAAAATATTAATAATGAAACAATTATTGACAAGAAGCTGAACAGCACACAAAATATAACATAATGAAATATTAAATTTTAATACTTACTGAGAAATGTACAAGTTATTCTAAATTTGAAATCAATTTTGAATTATAAAAATAGTAGCGCTATCATCAGCAATAATAGCATGTCTTTCAGTTATAAATTTAAAGTTACGATAAATGATCATAATTATATAGCCAGAATTAGAATTAAAATTGAATATCAGAACCTTTATTTGGCATTTATGTTTCACAGTATATGAAGTGATATATTAGTCATATATATATATATATATATATATATGGATATCTGATAGATAATAAAATATATTTTTTTTTGCTGCATCAATTTTCTTTTGACAGATGTCCTTTCAAATAAAAAAAATTTGTGTAATAAATCATAAAAAATAACAGAAACAAGATAAATTTTACAAATGTAAAAGCGCGAAAAGTGAAGCGTGAAAGAGGGCTCAATTGAGCAGCGTACAAATAAATGCCAGACGTTAATTTGCAAAAGTAGGGCACATAAATAATGTGCCGTGACGAGAATCAAAGTTGACCAATCAGCAAATGCGATGCGTTTGAAATAAATGTGCCATTTGTTTAAACGCGCAATAAAATTTATTAGAAATTAAAATAAAAAGTAAATTTATTGAATTATATTTTCTGTTTAAAAATTTAAAATAATAAATATAATTATTTATAACATTTTTAAAATATACTTTTTCAAATTTCAAATTTGTGTGCTAAAGTAAGACAAATGAATGCAGGTAAATATAACCCTCGCGGTAAAATTCACTGCCGCCGGTGCTGTGGCACACTTGTTCGCTGTAGTTACTATATCTCTATTGTGAAGCTTCCTTTTTGACGATGGAAATGATGATTCTAATATATACATATTTGAAAATTGAATATTATTGCAGTTTTTTATTCTTTTAGATTTTAACAAATCTGTTGTTCCGTTTAAAGTTGGGCTTCTCGTCGCTTATTGAACACGGAAATATTCGTTGAAATAAAAGAGAACAGAAATTTTCACAAATGCTCAAAGTATAAAATTTCAAAGCGTTTTTTAAATCGTGAATAATTTTTTTTCAATTTTAGAGGAAACACAGATCCATTTCGAATGATAAATTTACTTCTCCATGGGTATGTTTTCCTTGAAATGCCACTTTGAATTTTTGTCACATAAAACAGTTTCCTCATGCTGAATAATGTGATGTGTTGGTTGATTTTTAAAATTTTAAATTAGGTGCGCCGTACGCCTCGTTCTGCTGTTAAAAGCACGCCGTTCTCAGTTAATCGAAGGAAAGAATTATCCATTACTGCAAACGTCAAGGTACTACTGTTGACAGAAACAGCTCAATGAGGAAAATTATCTTTTTGCTTTTCTTCAGGTTTGCGTTCGCATACGACCATACGGAGGTTCAGTTGCAACGTCTAACGCTATTGTGAATGTCATTGATGATCATATGCTGCTTTTCGATCCTCCACCAACTACAGTGAAGGAGACCTATTTTAAAGGGGAAAGCATTCGGTATTTATGAATCAAAGCATAACAGTTATTAATCAATTCAAAATATTCTACAGTATGAAACGCATTGCAGGAACAAATTGTGAATATTATAGATTGTATATGTTTATTTCTTTTATTAGTAAAATTTATCAATTTTTGTGAATACTTCTATCATTAAAGTTATTTTTATTATTTAAGAGATCCAACTTCTCGTAGAGCAAAAAATTTGACATTTTGCTTTGATCGAGTATTTGATATTGATGCTAAAAACGAGATCGTCTACAAAGAGACGATGGAACCTATTTTGGAAAAATTTTTGAATGGTCATAATTGTTCAAGTATGTTTTCAGAATTATATTTCGATGTTAGTGAAATAAAGATACGTATATATTGTATTTTATTTAGTGTTTGCATATGGCGCCACCGGTTCTGGGAAGACATTTACCATGCTCGGTTCAAGCGCATCACCTGGAGTGATATTACTTACTCTTGAAGAACTGTATTTTCGTCTCCAGAGTGAAAATAGAGATTACGATTGGGAATTACATGTATCCTACATTGAAATTTACAATGAAAAAGTGTATGATTTGTTGCGTCCCAATAAGCCTGTACTTAATCTACGTGAAGGCAAAGAAGTTCTCATATCAGAATTGTCTTATCATACGGTAATGAAACATGAATTGCTGTATTCTCAACTGTCAATAGTAATGCTATTTTTAGCCGAAAAGTACGGAAGAAATGACGGAAATTTTGATAGAAGGAAACAAGCGTCGCACGCAACATCCAACTGACAAAAATCAAGAATCTTCCCGTTCTCATGCTGTATTTCAAGTATGGTTAACTGAGATATGCCCTTGCATTATTCTTAAACAATAATGAACTGTTTTGAAGGTTACACTAAAACAGACATCGAAAATTCCAGAAATTGTGAAAGAGGTTCTGTTTTCAAAGTTATCGATGATTGATTTAGCCGGTTCAGAACGCTGTCAGAAAGCTGGTTTGATGTCTGCTCGACAACGGGAAGGTTCTAATATTAACCGATCACTGTTGGCATTAGCCAACTGTATTAGCGCTCTGTCTGAAGGACGTGTGAGTCTTTTTTTTTGACTGATCGAATGCACTGATATTATCGTTCAGTTGAATTTATATCAAAGTGTTTTAAATTTTCAGCGCGGCGCTCATGTTCCATATCGAGACAGCAAACTTACTCGAATTTTGAAGGATTCTCTTAGCGGAAGATGCTATACAATAATGATTGCTACAATAAAGTAAGAGAAAGAAAATGCACTTAACAAAGGAACTGATTAAAGTTTTAAACTTTTAATTATTTTCACTTGTTCCAATAGTGGAAATTTTCAATCTATTGATGAAACATACAGTACCTTGCAATATGCGAACCGAGCAAAAAATATTCGCACAGACACGACTAGAAATATTTTAAAAATTGATCGTCAGACTACCGAATACATTAAGATAATTAAAGAGCAGAAAAAAATGGTAATGCTGATATATTCCTTGTTTTCGCGTATTTTTTTCTATTTTTTCTACATAGATAGAAGAATTGAAAGCAAAAAATTTGCAATTAACGCAAGAAATTGAAATGTGGAAAAACAATAACATTACAGTGGTAAATTTGGTGTTCACTTTTCAGTTTTGATTAAGGCGTGCAGTGATGATATTTAATTTTAGAAAAATGAATTAGACCATAGCTTGCCTCGTTCATTTCAGGAACCCATGAATGATGTGAACGTTACTCCAGCAATTCCACCGAAAAGTATGAAATATATTACATTATCAATCGTGCGACTTTTCATGTTAACAATTTTCAATGTTTCAATATGTTTTAGAGAGATTGTCGCTGCTTAGAAATGAAGATGTGAGGACGTCATTGTAAGTATTGTTGAATGATTTCATTCACTGCGTTGTATCATCTACTGTGAAAAACACGGAAATGCATATTATACAATGAATATTTGTCTGGAATGAAGAACTATTTTTTAGAGCAGATAAATTCAATTCTGTTGCAACCGATCCTGAAGAAAATTCTAATGGAGCAGATCAACCCTCTAGCATTTATGAAATGTATTTGAAGCACAAGGAAAAGCATGGGTTATAATGATTCAACATGCAACTGCGATTTTATAAAGTTGAAAGTCATAATGATCCGTAATTTTATTCCATTTTCCCCATTTATTTATAACTATGAAATGATTTCACACGTCATTTTCTTTTTTTATTAGGTTTGTTTGTGAATAAATCACTTCTTTGTGCAATGCACTGCAAAGTTATAATTGAAATAAATCATTCAATTATTACAAGTATTGCTGTTGTTTGAAATTATAAAAGAACAGATTTTTATAGATATATCTTTATGATTTGTTACGATATGTCTAGTTACAATAAAAACACGATCAACAATGTCACTTTTATACAAAATTTTTAAATGAGAATGAAGGTGGAGAAAATACAGCGTTTGCCAACAATATAAGTAATACTGACAAAAGCAATGACTTGCATTGAATACAAGTGTTCACTTCCTAATGGGATGCGGAACATCCTTTTCTCAACAGAAAATCTGTTTCATGATTTGTACCATCATTACTTTGCATCAACGAAAAGAACAACCGTTACAAAAGCAATACTACAAACGCATCTTTTTTACAGGAAAGTAAATGATGCGTTGCTTTAATGTCATAACCAATACCTAGTCCCACAAGATAATGCAACCTAATATTGGAACAATACATCGATGTGATTCAAGTTCATGGAACTGACCTCAACTTTGTAAGCTGAGCCATCTGTGCACAGTAACTAGAAACAACTGGATCGCGCACAGCGCGCAAGCAAAAATAAAGACATGATATAGGAAAAGGCTCATACAATAACATAATGTGAGGAACAGGAAAAATTGGTTTGGAATATCATCCTCCGCCCAAATAAAGAGCGTTAGAGCATATATTCAACTGAAGAATGAATTCTACCAGACTTACCTAACTGATTCCACTACTCTCAGTTGGCGTTCTTCATGTGAAATCTTCCTCTGAATCTGGGGCTTCTGAAGCTAGGATAACGTGACTGCTATGGCTGTGTTGGGTCAACAACACTAAGACGATGGTTCCGCTTGGGACAGTCGCGCGCTCACACGGCTGCCTCCCTATGACTGGCATAATTAGCGTTCGGTAGAGCTACCGTGGGACGTTCTGTGCAGCTGGATAAAATCACGTTGCGTGGCGTTAAACGCTCTTGAAGGGAATTTAGCAAATCAACCATATAGTCTGTGTTGTTCTCCACATGCAAAAGTGACTGCATCTACAAAAACTGATTTCTTCATTTTTTCACATATTATATTATATTATATTATAATAACTGCTTGCTTTATTTCAAAATGTTTCAAAACTGTAGATTGCTGTACAAATAAACAGAACCGATAAAACTACAAACTGCAGCATAAGAAGAAATAATTTTATAACTATTAAACAACCATTGAAAAGTGACAAAATTACAAATTAATTCCTGTGCCTCAAAATGCATATTATGAATGGATGATACGGATTGTGGACTTGTCTTCCGAAATTATTTTCAACAGAAAGTAATTTCTTTTCTCTAAAACACCATTCATCATTCTATTCAAAACAACTAATTTATCCTTCTGATACTGACAAAAATAACACTATTCACTGTTTCATATGTATTTTCTGAATTTTTCATTTATCAATACAATGCCGTAAGTCAAAAGAATCACTAACTCTTATAATGAAACTCATATCTAAATTTCCAATTATCAATAATTTATCAGTAACATACTGAAACATTAAGGTGAAAAAATTACACTATGTATAATATCGTACGCTTCTTTATTAACTTATTCAGTCATCAATTTTTTATACTGTTTATTTTAAAGTGTTCTTATAAAAACAAAAGAAAATATTTCATACCATTCTGTGGAATGGCTTGGGTAGCGTCCAAATGTCCCCCGCCAGTTCGTTATATGAATTTGCAAAGTTATCTTCGTTTTCATGTTCCTAAAATTAAATGTCATTACTACATGCGTGCGTAAAAATTGAAAAAAATTGACCATTTCTACTTTTCTACTTCAATTTACCATTGCAATTTTAGCTTCTTGTACTTTTTCCAAAAGTTCTTCCCAAATTTCCTTGTAAAAACTCATCCTATGTCAACAAAACAAATGCATAAAAAATCAAGCAAGCAAGCAAACAAATAAATAAATATAGAAAGAAAATATAATTACCGCTTTCTGATTAAATTAACCAGTGTTCATCCGTGTTATAGTAACGATAGTCAGCTGTCTGCACTGAATATATCAGCCTGATAACTGTAATGCAACATCTAGCTCCGTACAGACAAGGCTGCCATTCCACGGACAGGCATTAGAGACATGACTGGCATCTTGATCCCTGGATCTTGGCAACGGCATCAGATTCATCCGTTTAAATATGAGCCAAGAAGGTGCACAGAACAAGTGCAGATTTTTCTTCGTTCAAAATACTGCTCAATAACACTGCTGTTATGTTTTCTGGGAATGAATTATCTGCTGTTCGGTTGTGACGTGAGATAGATAGAGTATCTGCTGTTCGGTTGTGACGTGAGATAGAGCATCTGCTGTTCGGTTGTGGCTTGAAACGGATTATCTGCCGTTCAGCTGTGGCGTGAAATGGAGTATCTGCCATTCGGTTGTGGCGTGAAATGGAGTATCTGCCATTCGGTTGTGGAGTGAGATAGAGTATCTGTTGTTCGGTTGTGGCGTGAAACGGATTATTTGCCACTCAGTCGTGGCGTGAAATGGAGTATCTGCCGTTCGGTTGTTGCGTGAAATGGACGTGTAGTTCTTTTTTGTGACAGTGATTACCAAGATGCAACTTCCTGTACCCAGGTCTAGCAGAATCTATTCTCCAGATATGCTACTTTCAGTCTGTTAAGAATCTACAATTCATGAAGTGTAGGAAATCTTCTGGATCGGTGATTACATAAGGGAGAGCTGAGTGACTTAAACAGAAGCTGCTCAACAGTTACTAGCACTTCAAATGTCCTCCCAATCTCCTGATCATATGACGTTAGCATAGATGTTGTTTTCTTCAAAGATCTTTTTGTAAACAAATTACTGCCAATGTTTGGGCTTTATACGCCAAATGTTAGTCATACGGAAAGTATTACGACGGAGCGCTTTGCAACATCTTAACAAGAACAAATTCATTACTATGATAACATGTGCAACACTTAACACTTACCTTTGAGCAACAATGGCCAGCGTTTGTTTGTTTTATCAGTATAGTTGAACTTGTGTGCGCAACCTGCATAAATAATTGAATTACCACCACAGAAATTCGCTATTATGTACAACTGTGGACATCAGAATATGGCATAAAATGTGAATACAAATTGCATTTTTCTCTCTCCATTGTCTTTTATTTTCATGCTCAGGTCTGTTTATTAACTTTGTTATGGCGCTTCTGTTTACGCCATTTTCTGAACAAACAAATTAACTGTTCATTATCGCCATCGCAGATTTTTCACACAAATTCTTAGTTTGTCCAGATATTCCATAAATCATAGGTCATACATAGTGCGCTTTGTTCAGTATTTCAGCATCTGTAGAGCAGGAGTGACACGGAGCCATTAGAATGGGCTGCCAACCGTACGACCTACTTTAATATAAAATATGAAACAATTTTTGATTCTTTAAATGCACATTTAATTTCGTTAGTGTTTTTTTAACAATATGTCATGAATGTTATTCGGCTTTGTAATAATATTAAATCAAATATGTATATAAATAAATATAAATTTTTATGTTAATCAGATCAATTTCATTATATATTATACATAAAAATACCCTTGTGGATATATAATAAAATATATGCGCGTAACAAATGCCAGACAGAAACCTGCAAGCTTGCATAACTGTTAAAGAACAAATATTCTCACATTAAAGTTTGGCAACTAAAACGGGTACTTAATAACTAAACAATAAAATTTGCGTCTAAAGAAAATTATCATTACAGTATTTTGATTGTGAACAAGGGCGGGCAGAGCAGACGAATAAAACAAATAATCCCTCATCTGGCCCAGATAAATATTAAACAAACAAAATGACAAACATTTAGTACATATTATTTGTTATTAATGATTATTCGGTTTTGCTCTATTAGAAAGAAAGGCATAAGGCTTTAACTTACGCCCATCGATGAAAAACGTGCAATGTGCGCAGCATTAGCATTAACATTACATTAATAGCTCGCAAATTAAAAAGCATATGATCATGATCAAGAAGCAGCTAATTTTATATTACATAATAAGAAGAAGATGATGAGAAAAGAACTTAGAACTTAAAAACGCATCCATTCGTTCAAAAGCACAAAAATTTTCCATTTCCACAGAACGTTATAAAATACTGGCAACATGCATTATCGTGAAAATGTTCGCTTTCTAATGAAAAAAAGAGAAACTAATATTCAAAAGATATAAGAAACTAAAAAATAAACTGCTCCAAATACCACTCAACATTAATAATATAAAGATAAAATGCAAGCTTCTATGTATTAATACAAGTATGTACATTAAATTTCATATAAGTGAGCAAGTAAAGAAGAATTATTAACAATAATTACACTCAGCTTACATTATAACAGTCGCTTACTATCAGCAATGACATAATACATGATACAACAGACCCCTGCCATGACACCACTTAAAATCTCTACGTGAACGTCACACAACAGAACCATATACCAAAGAATTAAAAATGAAGTACAAATTGCATAACTACTATACTTACCGTAATAAAAAAAGAATACAACAAGATTTTAAAATATATAATAAAATTAATGAATATTATTCATATTTTACATTTTAAATTAAAAAAATATTTTTTTAAGAACTGAAAATATGCCTAAAAGCCATGTTTGATTAAAAGTACATATTGTGTAATTGAATCAATTAAAACTACTTTAAAAAATAATACAAGTTAAAAAAAATAATAATAAAACTTTTTAAATTAAATTTATGGTAAAAATATTGTTTTATATTATAATATATTTATTAAAACTTTAATGTCCCTCTTACTGTAAAAATCATTCTCATGGTAGCGACAGTGTGTTTGGTTTTTTGTGTGATGTTGACTAGTTTGTACGAAATGCTTTATGTACTGATGAAATTTTGAATATTTGGTGATGAGTTTTTCTTTTTTTTATGTAATGTATTTATGCGAATGTAATCGCAGTTTGCTTCCGCTTTATTGTAATTTCAACCGCGTGTTATATAGGATTTTTAAAATAAGTTCATTTTCGATGCAGATGTAATGTATTTTTCAACTTTCATTTATCAGGTGCATGGTGAATTGAGTTTTGTAATTTTCGTACTTGGGATATTCTTTATAACAAAAGGCAGCTTTATTTTTTTCAATTTCATATTTAAATAATTGTACGGTTTTTCCTTTATTATGGAAAATAAATTTTCAGATGAACTTGTGTGAAGTAGTGTCTGGCATTTGAATAAATCTCAGCTAAATAAATAAAACGATAAAATAATTTTTATACTGTTGTTAGATCGTTTAAAACTGGCGGAACTGTCGAACCCTAGCAATTCCAGCGTGAAAAATGATTTGCGCATTATATTTCCATATTCAGTTGAATTCGGCTACAAGTTGCAGTTAAGTAAATTTCGAGATTATGTTGGTAAGTTCGCAGTTTATTTTACTCTTCTGATTAATTGGCAGTTGTTATTTGTTTTATACAGTTGACTAACAGTATGTTTATTTATTCACCAGTGCTGGTTTCAGTTGACAATAAATAGTTTGTCATATAGTTTTCGTAATAATACCTTTGGTAAACACGTAATAAGGAAGTGGAAATGATGAAAAAGTATCTGAGTAATTTCACGAATGCCACTCTGAACTGTGAAATGTGGATATAATTAAAGTTCTGTGAATAATTTGCTTATTTGTTTACGTTTTACAGATAAGCTGATATTGAGTATTTGCTGCAATTAATACTCTAGATACTGTGATTTATTTACTTACTTGTTCTGCTTTTAGAAATCACTCCAGCAGTTGCTCAGCTTGGCACGCACAATGGAGAATGCATTGGAAAAGTGAAGAGGTGCTAATTTCCTTTCGTGAAGATTTCTTTCTGGTCAATAATACTTATTTTAGACTGTTTAAAAATGTTTCTGACATAGCCTTGTTATGGTTGTTGATTGTTTTGCGTTTCTGTTTTGAACAATGGATTCGAATTGAGAATGGAATTTCCTACTATTACAATAAATTAAAACGATATTTCATTGAAAAAGTACCTTCATCTTTCAAATTACCTTCCCATTTGGGCTTTGTGTTGATTCACGAAGAGGACAATGACACTGACCGGTTGGTGTTGTTGGTGAGCAAATGCGCCATGCTGGGTATTTGTCATGTTACACTTTATCGGATGCGACTTTGGAATTCAACTGAACGGTACAAGCTTATTTACCAGGTTAAGAAAAAACTGAATTACTGCACAAAATCAGAATGGCTACTTCAAGATTCGATGGGCAAGTTCACTCTGTACAACGAGAATGGTCAAAGATTTTGTTGTTCAATATTGGATATTCGTAGTGGTCGATTTTCCATAGTCCAAGCGTTGAAAGAATATTCACACAAGCAAGCATGCTGTGAAGAAGTGACATTTGACGAAAGGCAATTTGTTGAAACCTTTCTCGATGGTCAGCACTGCCTTGAGGATGTCGAGTATTTATTGTTTTTTGGTGGTGTCGTCACGGTTGCAGGATTTCCTCCTTTGAGTTTGCGGTGGACTGAATTCGGCGCCCTTCCTCCACTGAAAGACGTTCAAGAACGACATCTTTTGGAAAGTTTGCACAGCTTTGCTTTGAAAGAGCAACGTTTTGGCAAATGATTGATTCAGATGTTGATTTTTGTTCCACTCTTTCAAACATTGTTGGCAGATCCGCTTCGAAATAAAAAAATTGCTTACTTTTAGTCGATTGATATCAAGCATATTCGTTACTTAAATTAACGTGTTTTTAAACGTCATTCTTCACGAATACTGTTCGCCTAAATGACATTGAAGTGTGAAACGTTTGAAATTAATCTCACTTGCAATTTGAATTTTATTTATTCCATTTGTTACTTGTATGAGGCAAAGAACTGACGTAAAATTCTAATTTTACACTAATCGCAATAAATGTGGGCAATTCTGATTGACGTACAATTTTGCATAATCATGAAAATAAACAACTGATATTTTTTGTACAATTCAAATTATTACCGCTAATCATACATATAAACTTATGAGCGTTATGCAAATAATGTAAACGACATTGTATTTACAGGAAAAATTACCAGGTTTACTTTGATTTTCGATAGTTTCACAATTCTCTTGTAATTTGATGTGGGTTAAGAAGACACTGAACTTTTTTGTTTCCAAAGTTCATGTTGTTCCATCCATTTCATCAGTTCTAAAATTGTTTCCCATAATTTATTTAATAAAATATTAAGTCTGCACCTACAGAGTAATAAATGATAATAATATACACAAACATTTTTAATTAATGAACATAAAAACTCACTTGTCAACTAACTTTACCAGAGAAAAGCATTAAAATAGTGAACAAGGAGTAAATACGAATAGGATAGGAAGATATAGGAAGTTTACTCTTATCTCTGTTAAATAGAATAATACTTGACATACGCATCAATTTATCAGCAGTGGATGCTAACAGAGAATGTATATATACATACATACATATATATATATATATATATATATATATATAGCCAGCGATAGATAAAGAGTTTAACAGAGTCTTGCGCAGTACAAATCAACGAAAAATCACAGTCTGTAAAGCATCCTGAGCATTGACTTCCAATTTAACCATAGTACCGTAGTTGAACGCATACGACACACCACCATCGATTATAACCTGCGCATCAAAACCGCGAGACTTTATCAATAACTGCTTCGCAAATCCACGAGATGGAAATGGTAAGAAGGTTTCGTTGAAAATAGGGTCGCGGACCACGTAAGCAATGCCTAAAAAACATTTTCTCAATGAAAAAGAAACAAAGGAATAGAAAAAAACAAATTAACAATACCGACAGTTTCGGGAGGAAAAGCAAGCTGATTATTGAACTTATCACAAAGACGATTGACAATTTCACTGTCATCATACGGTAATTTAACCTTGAGTTCGTCTGAGACTGAAAACGTTACAATACAACAATAATGACCAAAAAACAATAACTATCAATATATCAATATATGCATGTTCATATGTGTGTGCTTTTGATGCTTACCAATCTTCAGTAAATCTTTCAGGCAATGATCACTAAGTCTATTAATATTGAAATACCAGCTAGTACTTCCCGTTCCTGTGCACGCTGTCAAACCGCTGCTTTTTTGTTTCATGAATGGTCCATCATCCACCTGGAGATCATAATAAGATACACTAAATTAAAAATAAAATATAAAACCCATCTCATTTCAAATAAATTTTAGAAAAAACCGGGAGGATAAAGATTCGCCAATAAAGATATCATTGAGTGCCAAATACGGAAGAACACGTGCGTGATGTCCAACGTGATCGTTCGGACAATCGGAATGATTGTCATACACTGTTGAGACGGAATTTTCGGTACCCAATCGTGAACTTTCGTGCTCTTGCATGTGGTCAGCCCATCGGTATTCCGGATATCTCATCTGAAACATCTGTCTGTCTGACAATGCGCAAGAACAAAAATCACCAACTCACCTGACAATCGTACAACTGTGCAGGTTCATCGAAAGCTCCATCACCAATAAGGGTTATACGAATGCGCTGTCGCCAAATCCACCTGAACATAAACATTTAACTCACTCAAATAAAAGGAAATCCTTTAACTTAAAATTGCCCGAAAAAAGTTTCTCAAAGGCAATAGGCAACTGTTCTTCGGGTTGCTTCTTCAACAGGCACAAATAACCTTCGGAGCTAAAAACATTCAAAATAAAATAATCTTACTGTACATAATATATACAAATTTAAAAACAATTTTTTAAACATTTTCTCATGAAATTCAATTCTATCATCATTTAATCATGTCAAAAATTCAATATAGCTACCAAAAATTTACATGGAAAAAAATAATACTTGATAGGCGATAACTTACAGTATACCTTAATTATACAATTTGCTTTGGTCGCTGAAAAAGAATCGCTTTTAACAATTTATAAAATACTGTCAAATAATTTCAATTCTTATGGATCAGAAAACACAAACCCTCAATTTGAAATTATGTTGTGAAAAACAGTATTCCATAAGTACTGTTCCTCAACATTACAATAATTTGAATGTTATTCCTTTTGGTAAACAACAATATTCACTACATACTCATTTCCTATGCTAGTGAGGTGTCAAATGATAATCATATTACCCTATAGTTGTGGAAGCGTTCAGAACAATTCTGGCGAATAATAAAATAAAATTTCATGCATGGCTAGTCAGTAAAATTGAATGACAATTTTAAATTAAAAATTTCTAATTGGATATAGTAATTACTATTCAAGAACTTTTAAAAAAGCTTAAAATACAAATATAATATTGAATCACTGATTTTAACGACAAAATATAAGGTAAATTATAACACAAACCTCAACGGGTCGGTATTAATTCCAATCAATGGTTTGGATCGCTCACGAATCTTACTAGCTGCCAACAGAAAAGTACCATCACCTCCGGCTGCAATAACCGCGTCTGCCCAGTCAACTTCTTGCGATTCATATTCCCAACGCTTTACCACTTTATACTCAACTTTTCGTTCACTAAAACAATTTATTTATATGATTAGCTTAGTACAAAGCAACTGTGATACCTCAGTTCATGGCAGATTTTCTTCAAAAACTCATAATGCGTATTATGCTTGCTGACGAGTCTTTCATAGTCAGATCCATTCTGATTTATCTTAAATATCAAAGAAACGAAATTACACTAGCTCAAAACAAGGTCTTGGGGCAGTAAAAGCAATAACAGTACCTTGCGCGAGAGTTCATCTTCTGTGAGATTCTTATTCGCACTTCGTTCATAGTCCAAACGAGTTATCTTAGAAAGGACGAGCACCTTTTGTGGATTAAAAACGGAAGTACTGCTTCCGATAGCAGGTGATCGAAAATCATCGACATTTCGTGCACTATTCATCGGAAGGTTCATTAGTGCAGTAGAGTGATACTTTGACAGGGCCCTGAACAAAAAACAGCTCTTTTTCAGAAACGGTGTCACTTGACAATGACAACATATACGCGGAAATTAATTTAAGAACAGCTTATCAAAAAGGAAATTATCGGATTTTTCCTATGTGAAACAAAACACGGCATACCAAACAGTGCCGGAAGGATAAACAACCGGAAATAACCCACTACGGCAGACGGCACCTTTTAATAAAGACAAGTATGGCCGCATTGCGATGGTCGGCAGATTGTAACGGCACAGAGCATTCCTAGAAGAAGAATTTATGCATGTCAAACAGTTCAAACAGACGAACAAGCTTGACAAGCTCGCAGAAACGGGCAAAACCAAAACACAACAGTTCCCACTAATGATGACCGGCCGACCACACGCGTCTTTTCTAAAAATCTTTCATGCAAGCGAAAAATTAGCTCTCAATTATAACGATAACGCTATGCAAAACTTAAAGGTAAAAAACAAGAGCATTTCACAATTAAAAAACACAACAAAAACAAATTTCAAATGATCAACCATTCAACCACAACTGAAAAACAAATGTAAACATCCATGTAATACTGTAAAAGAAAGTCAAGGTCAACAACATCACTTTCGCACACTTATTGACAAAACTGCAATCACGGCAACAAAATTAAAACAAACTTAAAATTCAATAAATACAAATCATTTCAATTAAACTTTTATGCAAAAAATGAAAGGAAAATAATCAAAAGGCGTTTACAACACAAATAACCTCTTCTGGCAATAGCATCATATTAACAAAACCCTACTCCCTGATAACACACACACAACCGCAATACACAATTTGACTGGTTCATTTTGATTTCCGGCACCGCCCTCAAATCTGCAAAACCTATTTTCGTTAGTCTGCGTTAGCTATGGTGTGTGCGGCGTTCAGATGTACTGTCCTCTCTTCCACTCTTAATGTGGTTTAAATATCGTCATTTATTTTATAAATACCACATCAAGCAGTAATAATAATCAATAATTTATGCGCCAACGGTCACGGGCGTTAAGCAATGTTTTAAAACTAACTTGCTGCTTAATAGCGAATTAATCAAAGTGCAATTTTCAAATTTCAGCATTTTTGGATGAACATTGACTAAAATCAGATAACGGCAAAATGTTAGGTAGTTGTTTTACGTGGCATACATCACTGAGACAGCCCAACCGCTTTCTTTAGCAACAGAATATCGACATTACAACAACTTTTATTCATTAATGAACCTATTAAGATTATGATAATAATTATGCTTCATTCATATCAACAAATCTGACAATTTGAGTTGAAGAACTATTATTATTAATTCAATGCATTTTACTTTTTTTCTTTTTTATCCAAAAAGAATAGGTTTATAGCACAGATACACTAAAGTACGACCACATAATATAATTTGTGAATCAAAGGAATGACATCAGCTTGCTGAAGCCTCTTCATCACAACTGAATAATGGTTTACAATATGCAGGCATAGCATGCTTCATTGCGCTTCTGTTCCTTTGAAAATAGCAATCCCATTGCCTAATACGACACTTCTGGCAATTCGTGAATGGCAAAAGCATCTGCATATTTGGAGCTCTTTTAGATGAAGAAAGATTTCTTCTAAATGGACTGCCAACGTCTATTTGTATGCAGGGTCACAACATGGTTGATCTATTTCAAGCTAGTGCTTTCATGTACGCAGACTTACGCTCGTCCATCTCAGGACTTGAAGAAAACACTGCAGCTGCTAACCGGTTGCATACCATCTCTATTCTTCCAGAACACCATATGGAGCTTCTTTTGATTTTGATCACTTCTTTGAAACCAATGGTTTCACAGCATGCTTCATGGCGCTTCTGTTGGTTTGAAAATAGCCATCCCATTTCTTCATACGACACCTCTGGCAATTCGTGAATGGCAAAAGCATCTCCATATTTGGAGCACTTTTAGATAAGATTTCTTCTAAATGGACTGCCAACGTCTACATGTATGCAGGGCCATAACTTGGTTGATCTTTTTCAAGATAGTGCTTTCATATCTGCCGCATTGCGCTCGTCCATCTCAGGAGTTGAAGAAAACATTGGAGCTGCTAACCGTTTGCACGCCATCTCTACTTTTCCATAACACCCATCTAATTTCTCCTGTTTCTGATCTTTGAAGGGTGTGCTAGATACCCTTCTGTTAAGCTCGTAGCTCAGAGAATCTGCATATCTTCTTCTGATAAGAAGAGTTACTTTGGAATTTAAATGTAAAATTTTATTTTTTCCATCGCAAACGTATATCCATTTATGCCTGCAAAGCAGATACCATCTATTCCCAAGGGAATGTGCAATATCTTCGTTATTACTTATAGGTGCATGTTAACGGCTCTTGCTTTATTTACTATTCAATATTATATGTATGAGCAAAATGGAATTTTTCTGTAGAATATTCCAGAGAACCCATTACCCTGTACCGCTGCATAACCTTTTCTTATCGCTATATTAAATGCACTCCTGTAATCACCACGACAGTTAACATCTGTGCTTTGTTTTTATAGTACTGGCACGTCCCATCGTGTATGATGAACTGATTTCGGTTGAATAAAATGCTTAGCTTTAAGCCAATCAATGCAGCTGCTGACGTAATGCAAACGGTTACAGAGCATATTTATAAACGTTAGAATCAATTACAGATCTTGCGTGATGCATGACTTGCATCTGCAAATGCCCTTCCAAAAAATGAGGCAGTAAAATGTTGAGCTGATGATGCCAGATATTATTAACTTATCTAATACTGATTCTTGACAGTGCAATCCAACTATGCCTCAAAAATGAAGCAATAAAATGTTGAGCTGATGATGCTAGATATTATTAACTCCTCTGATGCTGATTCTTGACAGTGTAATGCAGCAACACCTCAAAAACATTACTAAAATACCATTAATTTCCATCATTTCCGTGACCATCTTTTTCAGTTCTAACTCTCTAAAATAATAAACCAAATGCAACTACAATTTTCATTATCATCAGAAATACAATATCACATATCAATATAAGAATAAAATATACTAACTTGCTCATCAATAAACAAATGTACTCCATTTTCTTTACAAATGACATCAAAACGTAGCATTGTTGATATGCATAAAATTTCTTTGCAACTTTACGATTATCAGTGATAATTTTTTCTACAATGATCAACACGATTGTTCCATCACAATCAGTTTCCTTCCAATCATTTTCAACAAACCAACCTCCTTAACAATGATAACAATAAACACCGTTTGCCAAAAAATGCAAACATAATTTCATTACCTACTTTCTGAAATTCCATACTGAGACCACTACTGACGACACTGAGCTATCCAACAACAAATAAACTACTAAAATAAGCATACTGCAGACGATAAACATTTCATGAATTATTTTATTAAAAAATTTAAAATCTTTCATTTGCAACTTTCGTTTTAAAAATATTTTCAATGCATTCTCTTTAAAACCCCATTAAAATTTACTATAAAATGTCTTCCACTTAACAATATTCAGAGATATCTAGCCACCAGGAACTATAAATAATATAATGAGCATTTATCACAATACATGACTTTACATAAAATTTGTCAGGATAAAAAAATTTAGAACAAAAAATAAAGATGAAACGAGCGCATGTTTTACCAAGAATTTGTTTCATTTGTCAGCACATGAAGAGTCTTTTGATGAGTTGGGATATCGTCCATCATAAACATCCTTAAGATCTGGATTATTGCTATCAACAACGCCATTCAAATATCCTTTGAAAAACATGCAACACAATGCTTGGTATCTAGGTGACATTTCATAACGTGGTACACCTAAAAGAATTTCAACATGTATAATAATAAATTTTTTAATACAAATTTCAAATATCAAAAATAAAAAAACTATTATAAACTGCTTTAAACTAACAATTATGCTGTTAATAGATGCGCTACTAAATGATGAAAACATTTCAAAGTAATCTTAATATTAATGTAATTAAACGTGAAACAAATCACTGACAAAAAGTTGCATCATGATTTCAAACACATTCAGTAGAACAACAATATGTGTCTTTTTTTAAAGCAAGGAATTAAAAGTATTACACTATTAATTAACAACTGAATTGAATCCATAAATGGTTCTTATAATGTATTATATAAAATTAATTTACGCAAGGATTATAAAGCTAAATAAAAAACGAAGATATTCCATTCAATAAAATTTTGAAAATAAAGATAAAAAAATCCTACTTATGAGAAGCTGAGAAGCTTTTTTACTCAAAGTCGTAAACAACTGTTCAAGTGCTTTTCCTTTTGAAGCGCTGACAACCTTTCCGTCAGACATACTAATCATGGTAGGGTCACCGTAAAAAAATAAATGTCGTTGATGTCTAAAATAAATGGAAAATTTAAATTTCTCTGGAGAATAATAAAAATTCATATTGCCATATACTTCTTTCTGTATGACTGTTCACAGTTACTGTAATATATTTTCAAATCTGGAACGAGTAAATTCGCTGAATGAAAAAGTCGCCTACAAAAAAACTTTTGTTTACTTAAAAAAGATTCAATAAATTAAGCTTGTATGCAAACTTGTCATTAAAAACATTGCCACTGCTTGTTACCTGGACTGATCTTTATCCAGAGTTACTGCACACCGTAATTTTGGCGTCTGAGCAGAAGCCACATCAGCCACTGATTTCAATTCTGCCATAGGAAGGCAACTATCTTTCATCAACTGCAAATTTAAACAAGTATTCTCATCACAATTGTAAGAAACTTTCTTCTGAAGTTGTGATGATTTTTTCTTTCGGAAATCATGAAGTATTTTTCGAAATGCAGCCAAATCTTCTTTATCTAAAACTGTTGTTACTTCTACTTCATTATCTGCTACTCGTTGTCTAGTTTCCATTTCAGCTCTTTGCTCTGGTATCAACTGCGAATTTAGCTCCACACATGGACCAATATTTGGAATCCCTTGTTGAAATGATAATGGCACAAATGGCAGCCATGCTTCGACAAATCCAATTGGTGGAGTAGAAATAAAAGGCGATTCACACGACTCGCCAAATAACTCGGCTTTATAAATCATCTAAAAAACTTTTATAAAACAATTCATAAACAGAACATTTTCAACACTACTACTGTACCGAATGCAAGGTAGTACTATTGTGATCATGTTGACGATCATCAAAGTAATGACTGCCAGGATAAACAGATGTGCCGAAATAAGTTTGTTGGAAAATGTGTCCAGAAGTATTTGATGTTTCTAAATGCAGATTATGCTTCTCTTGCAATGACTGAAACTCATCATCATTAAAACGAGATGTTCTCTTTGAGGAAATCCGCCGTTCGTGTTGGCTGGTTTCGTCCGTTGGAGTTCTTGATTTAGTCTTCAAATCCAATCTTTCGTCTTTATTCAATCCACGACAATTCGGTTCATTCACAAATAAACGATCGCCCTCCGACCTATATTCAACCACATGAACGAGATTTTGTTTCAATGGAACCGTGGCAAGCGGATTTATTCCATGCTTCGACTTAAAATCGAAATTTAGCTTCTTTAGGCGATCCAACGCTTGCAACTTTCTTTCAATATCTGCATTTGCTTGTGTCTCTTCAACTAACTTTTCAACAATTTTTTCTTCAACTATTTCATCACTGTCCGCTGATACATTGCTGGTAATCGTACTGTCTTTGATGAAAATTTTCCTCGCTTTTCTATCAATCTTAACTTTCGACATCATTTGACAAAAATGTGGCATTAATGAAGCAGCTGCTCACAGCGGTTAGAAGCGTAGAATGTGTAGAATCTCCACGATCTAGAAACAATAAAAACTTGGAATGCATACTGTAACACAGGCATTTTGAACAAAAGTACAAATTTATATTTCAAAAAACATTTACGGAAATATACTCACACATGAATTATTAATTGACAGACATAAATTAATTAGATAAATTTTTATTTTTTTAAATTTAATTGTGTATGAAATATATAATATAAATAAACATTGTTAACAATGCAATACTACAAAAATGATGGTTGAAATGATGGCCGTTTTATAAACTTAGTAAACCTGAATTCAGTTCAGTTACTGCTAAAATTGATATAACTTTCTGAGTATTTCCTGAGATTTAATTTAAGAGAAAACGTTAACTTATCACTATTTATTTACAAACTAGTTTGTAACACTACTGGCTGAAAATGAATAATTTCTGCATAACCATTTGCTATTCTTAAACTGATACTTACACTTTAGAAAACAATTGCCAGAAACAAAAAAATTTTATTTCAAACTGTAAACAATTGAAATTCAATCACCTTTATTTTCACAAATGAATACCTTGCCAACCAGAACGGCGTACAGTACATGGAATGTTCAACTGTGTAAAGCAACTATGCTTAAATATTAAAGCAGTTTATTGCATTTTCTCATAGAACAGATTACACTAACTGTTGAACAGCAACAAAATACACAATAACTTAAACATAAAATGCAAATTACACATGTGAATCAATAACTAACCTGCAATTTTACAGCGGTTACGGCCTAATTCCAAAAAATGAAACAACACAACAGTCCCACCTCGACTTTACATGACAGCACAAATACACGACATTATCATATAGAGACAAATGTAAATTAATCAGTTGTAAAAGATATCAGACGACGGAAAGAGCAGCCTCCTAATGATTTGATATTTTTTCATTTTTACATAAACTTTGGATTATAAGAAAAGTAAACATAAATAGAACACATTGCCGAGCGTAAATAAAAGGTACGATAAAGAAACGTCGATGACAAAAGAGAAAACTAAACACGGCATTTGTAACATCAGACGATAACGCAGCATTTTTCTTGTTAAATCACTACAATTAAACATTTCATCATTATTAATGTAAATTTAAAAGAATAATTTTACAAACTACACCACGAGATTACGCAAAAAATTGTGCCCCAACGTTCACTGTCGTTAACCAATGTTTTAAAACACACTTGCCGCTTAACAGTGAATTAACGTAAGTGCAATTTCCAAATTTCACCATTTTTGGATGAACATTGATTGAAATCAGATAACGGCAAAATGTTGGGTAGTTGTTTTACGTGGCATATATCACTGAGACAACCCAATCGCTTTCTTTAGCAACAGAATATCGACATTACAACAACTTTTATTCATTAATGGACCTATTAAGATTATGATAATAATTATGCTTCATTCATATCAACAAATCTGACAATTTGAGATAAAGAAATATTATTATTAAGAACATACAACTAAACAAGTACATAAATACATCAATGCATTTTATTTTTTTTCATCCAAAAAGTATAGGTTTATAGCACAACTATACTAAAGTACGACCGCATAATATAATTGGTGAATCAAATGAATGACATCAGCTTGCTGAGGCATCTTCATTACAACTGAATAATGGTTTACAATATGCAGGCATAGCATGCTTCATGGCACTTCTGTTGGTTTAAAAATAGCCATCGCATTTCTTGATACGACACCTTTCGCAATTCGTGAATGGCAAAAGCACCTGCATATTTGGAGCCCTTATAGATGAGAAAAGATTTCATCTAAATGAACTGTCAACGTCTTCATGTATGCAGGGTCACAACTTGGTTGATCTTTTTCAAGATAGTAGTTTCAGTTTCATTTTTACCTCCTTGCGCTCGTCCATCTCAGGACTTGAAGGAAACAGTGCAGCTGCTAACCGGTTGCCTGCCATCTCTATTTTTCCAGAACACCATATGGAGCTTCTTTCGATTTTGATCCCTTCTTTGAAACCAATGGTTTCACAGCATGCTTCATGGCGCTTCTGTTGGTTTGAAAATAGCCATCCCATTTCTTCATACGACACCTCTGGCAATTCGTGAATGGCAAGAACATCTCCATATTTGGAGCACTTTTAGATGAGATAAGATTTCTTCTAAATGGACTGCCAACGTCTTCATGTATGCAGGGCCATAACTTGGTTGATCTTTTTCAAGATAGTGCTTTCATGTACGCAGACTTACGCTCGTCCATCTCAGGACTTGAAGGAAACAGTGCAGCTGCTAACCGGTTGCCTGCCATCTCTATTTTTCCAGAACACCATATGGAGCTTCTTTCGATTTTGATCCCTTCTTTGAAACCAATGGTTTCACAGCATGCTTCATGGCGCTTCTGTTGGTTTGAAAATAGCCATCCCATTTCTTCATACGACACCTCTGGCAATTCGTGAATGGCAAAAGCACCTGCATATTTGGAGCTCTTATAGATGAGAAAAGATTTCTTCTAAATGGACTGCCAACGTCTTCATGTATGCAGGGTCACAACTTGGTTGATCTTTTTCAAGATAGTAGTTTCAGTTTCATTTTTACCTCCTTGCGCTCGTCCATCTCAGGACTTGAAGGAAACAGTGCAGCTGCTAACCGGTTGCCTGCCATCTCTATTTTTCCAGAACACCATATGGAGCTTCTTTCGATTTTGATCCCTTCTTTGAAACCAATGGTTTCACAGCATGCTTCATGGCGCTTCTGTTGGTTTGAAAATAGCCATCCCATTTCTTCATACGACACCTCTGGCAATTCGTGAATGGCAAGAGCATCTCCATATTTGGAGCACTTTTAGATGAGATAAGATTTCTTCTAAATGGACTGCCAACGTCTTCATGTATGCAGGGTCACAACTTGGTTGATCTTTTTCAAGATAGTAGTTTCAGTTTCATTTTTACCTCCTTGCGCTCGTCCATCTCAGGAGTTGAAGAAAACATTGGAGCTGCTAACCGTTTGCACGCCATCTCTACTTTTCCATAACACCCATTTATTTCCTCTTGTTTCTGATCTTTGGAGGGAGTGCTAGATACACTTCTGTTAAGCTGGTAGCTTAGAGAATCTGCATGTCTTCTTCCGATGAGAAGAGTTACTTTGGAATTTGAATGTAAAATTTTATTTTTTCCATCGTAAACGTAAATCCATTTATGCCTGCACTGCTGATGCCATCTGTTCCAAAGGGAATGTCCAATATCTTCGTTTTCACTTATGGGCTATTGTACAACATGAATAGTACATATAATCTTCAAGTCAAATTGAAGTCACCAGCATATCAACGTGCTGTGACGTAACTGTTATTAGTATACAGTCATACTTACAGTATGTAGATGTTCAAGATTAAAACGTGTTTTGCAAATTTTGCAGAATTTATTTTCTCCGTGCACTTTTTTATTATTATTGAATAATTAAATTTGTGATTTGTTTAATTATTTAAAATTTATTATTATATGAATTATTTTTTTTGATTGAAGAAAAGGGAAATTTTAAGTAATTTTGTAAAAAGTATTTACAGTATACTAATAATTGTATTTGTAATTAATTTAATATTGTTATGTATTTTTCTTAAGTGTAATATAGTATTCGCAGTTTTTTACTTTATTTTCATTACATATTGTATTTTATGGGCAGTTTATTGATAGTGAAACTTCTTTTTTTAGGTGCACCTTGTTAAAAAGCTTGTTAGATGTTTTGTGATGATATTGTTTATAATCAATTATATAGGGTTGCGAAAGTTGGAAATCCATCTCAACAGACGTAAATGCTAATTAATGAATAGAATATTTAGAATTTGTATTTTTCATGTTTGCTTGATTTATTATGTACTAATTTAACGATTCTCTGTTAGTGATTTTGGCGTCTATTTTGAAGAAGATTCTTTCCTATCACTGATGGCTTCCCTTGAGGCTGTGGAATTGAAGGCTACACGTCATGATTTGAATTCAGCTGCAAAGAAATCAACGGATGAAATTTACCGACCTTTGATAGATCGTATAAAGGAAAATATTTCTAGCGGTAGACGTTTTTTTTCCCTGGAGTTTTTTCCACCCCACACAACTGAAGGTCTGATTAATTTGTTGAAGAGGTTTGTCAGTGTTCTGCGTTGATCTTTTTTGTTATATCGAATATTGCTTTTGTAATTAATGATTCGTTTGATTGAGATGATTTTCTACATTCAACGTTTGAAGTTGTTCTCATTTTAGGGTGGATATTTTTGCGAACAGTCAGCCACTGTTTGTTGATGTTACTTGGGTTATGAGGAGTGATCCAGCTAGCGAAAAAGTGACGAGTTCGAGTTCGTTGGCTGATTGCATTCTAAACTTCTGCTTGCTTGACACAATGTTGCATATTACATCAGTGCAGTATGATGAAAAGACTGTGCTTTTCAATTTGGAGAGAGCTAAGAAAATAGGCATTCGAAATATACTTGCTTTGCGTGGTGATATCAGCGATGACGCCAACGTTACGACAACTGATTTTCAATATGCATGTCAATTAGTTCGGTTTATTCGTTCCCATTACGGTGATTATTTTACAATCTGCGTTGCTGGTTTGTATTTACTTTACGTGTATTGTTTAATGATCTTTTTGTTTGCTCGAATAATTTTATGTTGTTTTCTTTTCAATTTTATGCTATCCTACTGGACATCCCGATGCACTATCTTATGAAGAAGATTTGTTGAATTTAAAGGCTAAAGTAGATGCCGGGGCAGATTTCATTATAACTCAGTTATTCTTTAATGAAATGCATTATTTTAAATTTGTTAGCGATTGTCGAAAAATTGGTATTGTCGTACCTATAATCCCTGGTATTTTGCCCATACAAGTGAGTTAGTTGTTTGTTTGATGATGTTTTTACTGTATTGTTTGTTGTTGCGTTCAGAGTTATCAGAGCATTATGAAAATTGTCCAACTGTCGAAAATTGTCATCCCGGATTCGGTACTGACGACGCTGGAATCGATTAAGGAAAATGCAGAAGCAGTGCGCAATTTCGGTATTTCATATGCCGTTCAACTCTGTCGGAAGTTGTTGAATCGAGAACACCACGTCGTACCCGGACTCCACTTTTACACTTTAAATCAAGAAAAGTCTACAAGGCAAAAATATACTTTAGTGGAATAAATTATTTATATTGAATTTACAAAAAATACTTACGTTAAGTACTTATGTAGAAAAAGTATTGACTGTTTTTGCGCACTGTGTCTATGTAACTTATAAAGAATATGTTGTATATAGATAATTTTTCATGGTTTTGTATTTTTTCTATTTCAGATCAATTTTAGAGCAGATTGGTTTTTGGAAGAAAGCTCCTGTTCGTATGTTTCCCTGGAAAAAGCATACAGTACATTCAGTACGCTGTCGAGAAGCCGTTCGTCCAATATATTGGACTGCAAGACCAAAATCATACCTGTGTCGCACTCGTGATTGGAAGCAGTTCCCACACAGCAGATGGGGCGATGTGGGAAATCCAGCATTTGGAGATTTGAAGCATTATTTGTTCAGCTGTATAGATCAAATGGACGATTCTTGTGCTCTCGACATGTGGGATAAGGAATTGAGCACTTTGGAGCACGTTCGAGATATATTTTGCAATTTCATTGCTCGAACACCAAATCGGCATGGTCATTCGGTACGACGTTTACCATGGAATGAAAATCATTTAGATCCAGCCGCCGATGTTCTTAAAAACGAACTGATTTATTACAATTCGAATGGAATTCTGTAAGATTTGCACAGTTTGTTTAGTAATTAGCTTCGTTATACCAGTGTAAAAATGGTGCATTCTATTCTAGTACTATCAACTGCCAGGCTGCTGTAAACGGCTTGCCTTCAAGTATGTTTACGGAAGCATAAATGGACAGAACTCGTCCATGTTATTTATTTTAGGCGATCCTATTTTTGGTTGGGGAGAAGCGAACGGTTATATTTACCAAAAGGTGAATGCACGTTGTATTTTGATCAGTCTCGTTTATTGTATATATATATATATATATAGATATAGATATGTAATTATTTAGGGATATTTGGAATTTTTCGCTTCTTCCACGTGCACAACAATACTACTGAATCACGTTCAAAATTTCCCTTCAATAAATTATCATGCAATTAATTTTGATGTAAGTTTTGTCCATTTCACAATCCAATAATAATAATTCATGCAAATTCATAAATTGAATCCATATGAAATTCACACCTTATTGAACATTGAATAAAATAATGCATTGATGATGATTGGGTTGGTTCATTTCTTTCTATTTCAGGGTTCATTTGAAACGTTCAACTATGATGAAGATGCAACAGTAGCGTTGACATGGGGCGTTTTTGTGGGTCAGGAAATTGTACAACCGACTGTTGCCAATGCGGCAAGTTTCCGCGTGTGGAAGGTTGTGGCACAGTTGAGCTTCATTCAATTATTTCTTTTTGTTTTTGAACAGGACGAAGCGTTCGACTTGTGGCAACGATGGGCCGGGTTGTACGAATCAGGATCGATTGGGCGAAAATTGTTGCAGAGGATTCACGACGATTATCGTCTGATAACTTTAATCGACAACGATTATCCACAGCCGTGCAGTTTGTCCGCCCTTCTTCGTGCTGTAATTTCCGACTATATTGGGGGAAAAAACTTGACGACGGATGATGATAGATTGGCATGTAAAAAGAAGTTCGAAATAAGTTTCTCATGATTCTGTTGAAATTATTTTCATTTTTCTAATCAGTCTGTGATTGGTAATTTTTGTCAATCTAATTGAACGTATAAAAAATAATTGTAAAAAATGAATATTCTATTACCTGAGCATCGTTAAGCAGTATACGGTATCTATAAAAACTCCAGTTTTTCTCAAGGCAATGCGTGCGCGAGTGCGTGCGTGCATGCGCGTATGTTGAGAATTCAGGTCGACTGGCACTGCGAGCGTCCAAGCATGGCATAACTGCCGAAAAAGAAGAAGAAGAAGAAGAAGAAGCGATCATTGAATAGCCCAGGTCAGCGGTGTTAACCTGCTCACGTATTTTGTCGGTATTTTTCTAAATATTACAATCGGTTGATTTGTTTTTTGTTTTTTCATTTGCTATTAAAGTATTCTCATTGGTGTTGCCAAATTGAATGAACAATAGTGGCCAGTTGTTTTCTACAGTTCCGTTGTTGTTGTTGTTAGTGGTGGTAAATTTAAGCTTAGGTGAAACAACAGCAACGCCATCTGCGACCAAATCGACGGATGTAAGTTCTTGCTTTTTTCCGCATGACACGTTGAGTAAGAGTGAACAATGCGAACACCTGCGCACAAGTTGGCTTTGTTGCCTGCTGGCGGCCGGTGTAGTAGTGTCGGCCGGCGTGGCACCGGCTCTGTTCTTACCGGAACAAGTGGACAACAGTGTAGGCTGGGCCGGCTGCCTGAGCTTGAATCGTCTGCTGAGCTTCGCGGTCGGAAGTTTGATTGGTGACGTATTTCTGCACCTACTACCAGACATCTGGCGCTCGACCGACGCAGAGGGTGTGGCCACTGCCGGCTGGTGGACCGTGATGGGCTTGTTTTTCTGCTTCTCGGTGGAGAAGTGCGCCGTCAAGCAGGACGACCAGCGCTCCAAGCGCTTGGTGGCTGCCGGCCTGAACCTGCTGGCCAATTTGGTCGACAACTTCTGCCACGGCTTGGCCATCGGCGCCGGCTTCTTGGTCAGCGTGCGCCTGGGCGTGCTGACCACGTTCGCCATCCTGGTCCACGAAATACCGCACGAGATCGGCGACTTTGCGCTGCTGTTGCGGGCGAATGTGGGCCGGCGCCGGGCGGTCGGCGCTCAGCTAGCCACGGCCGCGTTCGGCCTGGCCGGCGCGCTGACCGCGCTGGCGTTGAACGGCGGCAGCACGGGCGCCGGCTCCGCGTGGATACTGCCCTTCAGCGCGGGCGGCTTTTTGAACGTTGCCCTTGTGCAAGTATTGCCCGACTTGGTCCGAGTGGACGATGCCAAAGAGAGCCTCTGGCATGTGCTTCTGCTTCTGGTCGGCATATCCGCCATGGCGTCGTTGAACGTGCTTCACTTTTGAACTTGACCATCTTCATCGGCGGCAGCGAATGATGAAAATCGAAAAAAAAATCATCGCTATACTCAGTGGCAATTTTCATTCATTCATTGCTGATTTATTTATTGTTCTGTGAATAAACAAGTTGTCTAGACATTTTTTCACTCGAAAGAAACACTTGCTTGCTATTTAAAATTGGCTTTAAAAAAGTAGTAAAATTTCCAACGGAAAATAAAAAACGTCATCGCTGCAACGTGAAACAGCTACAAGATTCATTCATTCATTCATTCACCAAGAGGAAGAAGAACAACTTCGCCTTCGACATTTCCTTGTCATACTGTAAATAGAAAACTTGAACGAACTTGATTTTTTTATAAAATGGCACATTTTTGTAAAGACAAAATTCAAATCAAGAGGAAATGTTTGTTTGTTTCTTTTTTGATGCTTGCAATCATGCGATCAAGCGAGCAGTTGATGGTGAAAGAGAAATGCCATTTTCCGCACTATCTCGCACTCCGCAAGTGTTTGAATTGATAATTATTTTACAGTCTCTGATTTGATCAGTCGACAAATATGTGCTAGATAGGAGAAGACTGATGGGCAAAAAGAAGAAAAATACACAACAACAACGACGATAACAAACTGCGAGCAAACAATCAAGTAATCAGTGCAAATGTTTGCCAACAGCGCCAGACCAATGAAAATTCTGTGTGTACATTGCGCGATGGGTAGAAGAATCTGATTACAATCAAAAAATGACATTGCCTTTGTGATATCACAGCAAAAGTTGCAAACACCAAGAGCAGTTTTGCTGGTCGAACGGTCGCTCAGTGAAGTGGAAAAAATAATATTTATTGCACGTGGTGAAATTTTCATTAATTATTATTATTTTTATGCATTCCTATTTGCTTGCTGCTCAGTTGGCGCCGTTGTGTTCACTATTTCAAATTCAAATTCAACCATCTCTTTGGCTAATTATATTAACTGTCTCCTGTCTTTCTGACCCGTTACAGTGCAATTCAGTTGGCATCATCATCCATTCGTGAATGGATCAATCATCGAGCTTTGCATCGAATCAACCATTCCCATCTGTGATTATTGCCGAATTGTCAGATTTGTCGAAACGAATCAGAGCTGAAAATATTGCTGCCAAAAATTTCAAAGTAAGAAACAGAACAGTGATTCGGCTTTTTCACTATTTTCTCAACTGAACTAAAATTGAAATCCACAATACAATTTACACACCACCAGTGCATTAAGCATAGTTGCTTGTTGTAGTTCTTGTGCTTGTCAGTTTCGAATTCTTTTCTGGCAATTGGCTGTTCCACTGGACTCGTTTTATTGTTTCATCGTTTTACTAGAAAAATTATCAAAAATGACGATCCAGCCGAAGTTGAAATTCTGGCAACGGAGGTGAAATTTATATGATATTATAATATTTCCATTTTCAACTGCCCATTTATTTATTGGTCGTTTGTACAGTATAGGCTTCACCAGTTGTAAAAATTTCACTATCTCCGAACGAATGCCACCTCGCCTATGGAACATCGTGAGCGGTCGACTGTAGTAGATTGATAGATTGAAAAAAATTAATTTTTTAGAGACTGCTTTGTCCACTTGTTGAATTTGAAAAATTATACCGCTAACAATATTCCATTGTTCAAAGTGAAATTAACCGACTGCAATCAATTGACCACTTTCTGTTGGAAACATGATTCATCCGAATTGTACGTCGGATGCAAATCAGGGGCTGTGTACATTTTGACGGTGAAGAATCGTCATGCTTTCATTATTCATCTTAATTTTTCTTATTTAGAACAAGATCAATTCGAATGAAGGATTTGTCAAATTTTTCCTGCATCTTGACAGTAGCGTAATTCAACTTGATGAATGTGACAATTTGTTATTCATTTCCACTCGTCATCAGAATCTGATTTTCAACACGTCGAAGTAAAAGCACCAATATTGAATGTGTAATTTTGTTTCGCTTTTGTGCATATGAAAATTTCAGCTTCAGTTTGACTGAATTCGGCAACTGGCACAAAAGAGCAAACTGTGGAGCTTGCGCTTGGAAAGCCGATTTCTCCACTTCGCTGAACGTTGTAGCAGCTAGACGCCGTGGAAAATTCTGCTTCTCTTTGAAACATCCCGTCGATAATGCGTTGCACTTTTATCAACCGAAATGTGTAATTTTTTGCAAAATTATTCAACCAAAGTAAGTTTCTGACTCGCAATTTTCCCTTTCACAATGACAACAAATTAAAAATATGAATATATACGCGTGCGTGATGATTGGTATCTGTCCATTTCCATTGCAGTCAACCTTTCGAAATTTGGTACGATGAAGATTGGCGTTTCATTACTTTCCAACGTTTGCATATTTTCAAGTACGCATACGGACAAGATTTGAACAGAATGGAAAATTATAATTTTTAACATGTTTTCACTTTTAGAAAGAAATTTTTGATCAGCATACTCAATCGACACATTTGTATTGTTGATTTCAGCTCATTGGCAGATCTAATATTTGCTTACAGTTTGGGTTCAAAGGAAGTGCTCAGTTATGACATCAGCGGTGATGATGTTTTCCTGTTGCAAACAGACGGAACCGTGAGAAAATTTACCATCATCTTATTGAATGATATTTGTAACGCTTTGGAAAAACTTTTCGCTTCAAACTGCTTTTCAGCAGCTGCTAATTTGACCGTTCATTTCATTAAGCAAAATCAAAAGTATCATCACGGATAATTCACGTGAAATTATTTGTTTTCATGTGCTACACCTCATTTAGACTACCATGTTCGATGAATAAATTTAAAGAAATGCTGAACTGTGTGAAAGAAGATGTCCATGGACTGCAAATAGAATTGTGTAAAAAAATGTTCATGCGTAATGTTTTGAGAACAAATAAGCTTCATTTTAAAATTAAAAGAAAGTAATAATCAGTACTTATTTACCTTTAAATATTTATTTATTTCCAGTCAAAGAATTGACGTCTTCAACAAATTGGCAAATTCATCCAAATCATGCAAGTATGTTGTTGCTTATTAATTTGTTCATATATTCTTCGAATCCTTTTCACAATAAACGGTTATCTCCAATTGCTGCTGATTATTGTTTAATATTTTATAAAAAAGGTTTACATTTCGAATTCGAACCTACACTGACCATTGCCCCCAATGAGCATTTACAATGATTAATTTTATATTCACAGGTACAGATGGGAATGAAGATCTGCTGCAGTATGGTGACTTGTTGATGATTAAAAATAGTCAAGGTTCCCAGTGCTCACAGTGCGGTATTCATGGGTAAGTAAGCGTAGCGAGAAAAGTTAAAAAGAAGAACAAAATTTATGAAAATGCAAAAAAAAAATAAAATAAAACACTCCATTTGAAAATGTCTGATTCGTACGTAATAAATAAATGTTACGCCGCTTTCTCATTCTCTCTATTCGATTCTTCACTTAATTTCATTCAAGCTGGTATTTTATTGCAGAAAATTGTGTGCACTTTCGGCACTCCTAGTTGTAGAGGAAAAAGTTATGAATTAATTTTTGTTTAAGATCATGGATTTTCATGATGACGTTCGGAATTGCGGCAAAGCGGGTCCGTTTTGCAAATAACTACTTTTTGCGAGGTTTGTTATTCAGTTAATTCAAGTTAAAAAAGAAAAACATCTCAACTTACTTGATCAACTTTTTCAGGAGGTGTACCCGTTTGTGCGGACGATTGGAAGCTGCTGTTCGACATCAGAAAATGCACATCCAACAAAATGCAACCAACACTTTGCGGCCGATGTACCAGTTTGGCGTCCACAGTGAAAGCTTTGTTCGAAAATCCAAATCGCTTGCTAAATTTAATGGAATTTTATCAGCGTACTAATTACTGGGAAACAGAACTAACTTATCATTTAATACTAGCTAGCCGAGGATATTTCAGTTCGGTCGCTTTTTTTTAAGAAAACAACAACCAGCACATCGATTGGTGGTCAGAAAGTGCATCGTCTCGTGAAATCGTCGACAAAAGCAGTGGCAGTAAATCAAAGGTGGAACAATTCCGTTGGCTCGACGGTTTTCCCATTGAAGCTTTGCTTTGGATTTGTG
Organism: Trichinella murrelli; assembly: GCA_002221485.1. NCBI lineage: Eukaryota > Metazoa > Nematoda > Enoplea > Trichinellida > Trichinellidae > Trichinella > Trichinella murrelli. Next base: position 13,528,922 of record CM008135.1, on the reverse strand, counting down.
TTAAAACAGTTGGCTTGGAATCGTTGTGCCAACTGGTGGATAGAAATGACAAAATAGAACGTCAATTGCCTCTCAACTGGTATCCACTGTTATTGTTGGCATCTTTGAACAGCAACGCTTGGTTCCTATCCGACAGAGTAGTAGCACTAGTAGTAGTTATCAGTCGACATTTACGCAGTTGCTGATGTCTTTTTTGATTTGCATATTTAGATTCTGGCCTTGCTAGCGTCCAGTTTGTTCAACTTGGAGATTGCAGTTTGCAAGCAAGTGACTATGAGAACTTTTCCAGTATTTTTGCGCAGTGATTCGTATGTATACCTTTTGCCAACAAAAAAAATGTTTCCTATACGTATACATAGATAATTTGATTTACATTTGTCTAACATTCGTATCAAGATCTAAATTGAAATTTAAAAAAAATTAATACAAACCCTTTTGAAATGTGAAACAAACAGCAAATTGTAATTCGCTTTGATATGGATGGTAAGTTGTGTGTCTTTTGAAATATGCTGCAACTTTGTTTCCGTTTCAGCCTTTGTCCAATATGCACTTTACCGGCATTGAACAGCGTTTCAGAAACTGGCCAAGAATACGTGATCTTCGCCTGCTGTGGTAAGCTGCTTATTGGAATTTTTGTTTCATAAAACAAATAGATGTTATTTTTTGTAATGTGATTTTTCCAAAACATACTTGCGCATAAAATTTTCAATGTAGCGGTGCTTCTTTGCTAAAAAATCAATACAAATATATTTCATTACCATATTAGGCAGTGCTTACCATGCAGTATGCTTGAATGGAACGTTTGAAAATGCAATTTCTGAATTTGCATGTCTCGTTTGCCGACGTGAACACAGCTCTGGAGTTGAATGAAGAAGTTGCGGCGCACGTCAGTTCTGAACTGGAAACGAACGTGCCAAACATTTTTTCAAAAATTCTGATCAACTTATCAAATACTGTTGTTATGTGAAAATAACATATGCCCGTAACGGCCGTGCAAATAGCTTCGCTTTAAATCATTTTTCTTTTCAGTACTGTTTTTTTTGTTTTCATTTTCTAACACACACACACACACACTTCTGAGCTGTTCGTTGTTATTGAACAAAAACGAAAGATTAATTATATCGTGTAATAAAAAAGCTGCATGATTCAAAAATAAAAACTATCAACAGAACAAAACATATGTATATATATATATATATATATATATATCCAAAATATACCGTGGAATGCGACAATGATAATCTCGATCTACAATGATCATCAATAAAATCGGCTATTCTCAGAAGAACTGTGATCACATTTTTGAGCATATACAAATTTCATCGGCTGAAATTAGTCTTTTCTTCAACGACAAACACAACATTCTGGCGGTGGACAACTTGGATTTGAGCTGAAAATCAGCACTTTGTAAAAAGAAGAAAATTCAAATACCAACAAAAAAAATCTACACATAAATGTTAACATTTATGTTCAGTGCAGAAATTGTAAATTACAAAGTTCACCTGCTTCGCACTGGATAAATCGGGGCACTTGATCAGACATTTTTTCGACAATTCGCTGGAAGATCGGCCCGAGCTTGGGTAGGCTTTCCTCTCCTTGACGTACAGAACAACTGACGCATCCTGATTTCCCGCTGCAGTGACTTCTGTCATTATCCGCAGGTCGAAGATGTCGACAATTGCACATCTGAATATGATGTTCACTTTTTCATCTTTACAACGGACCAAATACAGCCGACGCAAACTGATCAAGCACTGCAACAGTCCACTTTCGTTCTCATCCAAACTCTGCACAGCCAAACATCTGAAACAATAAAAATAAAACAAGCAGTAACAGTATTATCGGTATTATTATTATTATTATTATTATTATTATTATATTGTAGCTAATTTCACTAATTGTCATGAAAATGAAAAAATGAAAAAACGAAAAAAAAGTGAACGGATCATACTGCATGTCAGGTTCATCATTGACTTTTTGAATAGATTGTAAAGCTTTCTGCGCCGTTGCTAGTTGCAAATCATATTTCGGCAATGCCATGCTGAGGCTGTAACCAGCTCTGGGCAGCAGCATGCGTTTGGAAGGGAAATAGTATTTCAACGAGGCATCTTTTTGTGTAGCCTCTTTCGCAGCACCGGCTGCACCGGTGGCTAAGTCCAAAATACCTTGCATTGGTTTAGCAACCGTGCCGACCAGACCTCGCGCAACGCCAGCAAGCAATCCCTACAACATGATATAATTTGATACAATATTGAATTGGAAGCGAAACAAACACTCGCCGAACACTGACTGCAGTGGTACAACAAACACATTTCAAACAATCAATGTCAAAGATGACAGTGAAATTATTGTCATTATGATTACGATTATTGATCATTGATCATCGCAGCAAATTTCGCATCCCCCCCCCTTTCACCAAATAACAACTCACTTCAACACCGCTAGAAACTGCTCCATCGACCGCGTTGCTAACCAAAGACGTCATGCCACCAAATATTCCAATACCGAAACCTTTGATACCCACGATCAAATGATCAGCAGCCGTCTGGGGGTTTTCGCACTGGACAATCTGTCGAACAGCTCCGTATTCCATGTCCATGGCAATGATGCCCACACCTTCGGACAGTGCGCTGGTAAATTTTGCGGCCGAATTCGACAAGCCGTGCCACAAACGTGACGTGAAATGGATCAAATTGCCGTCGCTGACCAGCTCATGCATGCCACCGCTAAGCTCTCGAAACAGCCCTATTGGATTTCCAAGAAAATCCACAGTTCCAAGTATTTTCATCGCTTGATTGCGCAACACTTCTGCAATGAGACGACAAAACAGAATCAACCCACCCCGAATCAATCAGTAATATACAGTGAATGAATGCTATTGAACGTACGGAGAAAATGCTTCTGCGCCGCTATGAACAAAAATCGTATAGTCTCGAAGCAGTGGGCCTGTTGGAATGGCAAAATATTGACGACCGCATTTTCAAAGCACACCAGCGGCATGTTCCATTGTCGCTTGACGTCAGAAAGGCGAGCAGGAAGCGACTGGGCCACCAATACCGACAAGTGCAACTTTTTCATGCTCAGTGAGAGACGATTGAAATAAAATCGCTTCCGTTCCACCGCATCCTCCGGCGTATCTTTCCAAACTGCTCGCCAAGTGCTCCTGGTCCAGCCCAAAAATTCGAACAATTTCCACAGTAGAATTTCATCGACTTGCAAAACAGTACGACCGACGTGAACATCGGCAATCTGAAATTTTATACACACAACACACGCTTTTTTTCAATGCAATTCAAAGTTTGCATGCGACAAAAGAAAGAATGAAAAAAAAGAGAAGCGAAAATACAACACCTCGAATACTGGATGAATATTGTTTGTCGCCCAAGCAAAATGCATCCCAAATGCCGGAAACACACTGCGGCAGTCGTTCTCCTTTTTCACCGCCGGTAAACCACTGCCGCCGGCTTTTTTCGAACGGCTTTGTTCTTTTTCATCCTCTTCGGAGAGAACTTTCAAAAATTGCCACGAATCAGCATTCACTTGATTGTCACACTGTAAAATATGCAAATGTAAACGATTTCCAAGATGGTAAAATTTAAGGAGAGGGGGAGAAATATTCCTGTTTTACTTGAATGGAAGAGATGGCAGCGCTGAGAGTGCTGCTTTCCGTGCGCCTGCCGGCCGAAATTGCGACTTCGCTGAGCCTCAAATGGAGCAACTCTTCGTTGTCGACGTTGACAACCGACACGTCGAAAGCGGACGCGAACAACAAGCAAGAGATGCGGAATTTCGGTTCACCACAGTCGCGGCTCAACTCCATCGGCAGTGGTATTGTGGTGTGGCGTTGCGGCAAATCTTGGGCGAAATTTTTCTCCTCGTCACGCACTATCAGCACCCTGGTGGAACCGTGGACCGTGGTCGACAAGCGCACAACGCCGGTACCGGCTTTTCGGTGACAGCGACGGAAAAATACCCTATATTCCGATTTGAAATTCGAATCCGAACTGATGTACACCAGAGCACCGGCCGACCAATTCGAAACCGAAAAATAGCACCACTTCTTTTTCCAATTCTTCACCCAGTTCTGAACAGACAACAAAGTGGAAAATTAGTTTTCTTTTTTTCAAAAAACTGACACAGCAGAAAATATGGTATATTTTGTGGAAATTTCACGATTCTTGTAAAAAAAAACTACGCACAAACCAATGCAAACGCATTCTGTAAAAATATTCGGATGCTTAATATGATTAAAAAAAAACAGTATAAAATGAAAAAATTTGCTCTGAAAAAACAAACAATGATTTTGAAAAAACTCACATCAGTGAAATACCATCGTTGCGTGGTCGACCGAGTACAGGACGCCGGTTCCAAGCAGAGCGTTGTGAATTTCTCTTTCGCCTTCTTGTTGTATTCAAAGTCCAGCACATAGATTATTTCATTGGAAGAAGTATCGCTCGCGCCGACATTGCGTATTCGATTATCAGACTCCATTTGCCAATATTGAAATGGAGTGAAACGTTGTTCATTGTTCTAAAATATTCAAATAATAAATAAAAAAAAACCAATGGGGAAAATAAAACAAGGAAAAAAAATATAACAATTGCAATTACATAATTTGCAAGAATAACAGCTGTCGTGCCGACTGCGGTCAGTACAAAACAATCTCTCGAAATCATCGTCGACTCGTTTCTGCAAAACCAACAAACAATTATACATTAATCATACACATGCATAAATAAATAAATATATATATATATATATATGTAATAGCATGGTGAAATTAAATTGCTCAAATTGCCGACCTGCTGACTAAGATCACAAACGGATTTTCGTACGCAACAGCAACGTGATCTTGAGAGCCGTTCATCTCCAGTTCCACCTTTTGACCGGTTGCAAATGTCAACAGCAGCAATTTCGGTTTCAACCAATGGTCCCAGTTGTAGTTTGCTAGAAATTTATACGTTTTACTTTTTGAGAATATGTACTCATTTTTCTTAAAAAAATTATAATAAAATATCTATTTTTACTGATCGTGCCGGGTAGAACTTCGATCATCAATTTATCAGGGCAGTGTTTCTGCTTGAATGCGAACGGTACCGATGACAAATTGATCATCTGCATTGGAGGTGAATAATGATTGGCGTCGGAAAAGGTGATCACGTACGATGAACTTTCCATCACTATTTCCACCGACAAAAAATGAGGCAGCGAATTTTGATCTCTAAATAAAAGAGAAAATTCTTATTCTCGGCTTATATTTAACGCGAACGACTGCCGCTGTTGTCATGAGAACAGCAGCAGCAGCAACTACTACTACTACCTGACATGAAGTAGAAAACAAGTCATACGGTCGATGAGAAATTCTTGTGACCACGTGTTCATGTGACCAATACGAACGCACATCAGTGGCGGCTTGGAAGCATCCGACAAATGCCAAGCTTTCGTCTCGGACGGCAAAATACAAACCACGTTTTTTTCATCGGGCTTGAAATCTTCCGATTTCTAAAAAAATAAAACAAGATAATAATAATAATAATAATAATAATAAGCAGTGTTCAAGTGAAAGTGAAACTGCAACAACATCCACTGTTGTTTCGGCCTACCTCATTAGTAGCTGAATATTGACAAACAGAAACTCTTTTATGGGATCTGTTGATCAGCTTGTAACGAGTTGTCAGTACAATTAGCAGGCAATTTTTCAGCGGTCCTTCGAGAAGTTCAATTTCCACACCAATATTGTAAATACTATAAACAAACGAACAAAACCGTTAACAATTAAGATTTTTTGGCTTTTGGCGGTGGGGGGGGGGGAAGCACCGTTCTTTATTGTCAGCTGAGACGAGCTTCAAATCTCTGAACGCGATACCCTTTTCCAGTGAAAAGTCTTCACACCATTTTGGCTCCAGCATGGGTTCCATTAAACAACCGAGACGTACACAACATCTCAAAAAATGAACAGATGTAACATAAACAAATGGAAAAAATTTGGAATAAGAAAAATATTTTCCAATTGACCATCCCAGCGGTGATGGGCAGATAGATATTTGTCGCAGATGGAGATGAAAAGAAAAAGAAAAAGAGAACCCAAAGGGTCACACACCTTTGAGGGGATTCAGAATCCGAAAGCGAGAACAGCAGCGGACTGGTGGATGGTACTTCTTCCATTTTTGGCATTTGACCGGCTGCATGACCTTTCGTACCAAACTGCTTCAAAATCAACGGCAAACCGCTTTTGTTGACAACAACAAAATCTGATTTCAGCTCAATCTTCAACATTAGCATAACAATAACAACAACAACAACAACAACAAAAGAGCGGGCAAAAAATTCATTTTAACATCACTTACGACATATGTTTCGGGTATTGTCGAACTGATGTGGGCGCGTAATACGAGCAAACGATCGTAACAATCTTTCAGCGGTGTCGAAATCAACGGAAGCACGGGCTCTTCTTTGAAAGGGGCCAACGGCTGCGAAGATTTGAACTCACCGACGAAGAAGAAAAATTTGACAAGTGGATCCGGCTTGATCTGTGAAAAACAATTTCTACAATCAGTCGACACAGAACCGATTCCATTCCATCCCACATGTATATATACCCAGTGCAAAGCTTGCTGACCACCGCTGAGAATTGTAACCGTCTTTTGCTCGTTGTCTTTCAACACCAAATCCAACGGAAGCCAATTTTTGAACACAACAGTCGGCAAAAAGTGAATCAAATTGGCCGGCAGTGCGGTTTGCCGTTCCAACCCAACGTCGAAACGAAGTTCTGAGACCTGCGCAACAAGCCTGACGAAAAAAAAACAATTCATAAATGTGCAACAAAATGAAAACCCCTCTCAGCACATCTGACTGTACAATCATCATTCCCAATTATACAGCTTTATTTGTTCGGTTGTTTTTTTTTTCATTTTTGAAGTTTATTACAAATTCAATTCTTAAATCTAGACGAAAATTTGGAAATTATCATCTGAAACTGTTGTTGTTCATTGCAAATTCAACCCGCGCCCCTCCCCTCACCAAATGATGCTAAAACAGCAAACAACGATCAAGAGAAGAAGAGAAGAGAAGAGAAGTCAGCACAATTCAACAATGGAAAACTAGCAAAAATGGTAAATTGCAAAAAAAAAAACTGTTACCAAATTGTGCCTTCTTTGTCCGCCGAATAACATTCGCACAACTGCGACGATTTCACCAGTTGAACACAATGCCAACCAACGTCCGCATCATCAGCAGAATTCAAACTGGACGACGGTCGCACGTACAAAGAACAATCAGCCGAATAACGCACTGGCACATTCAACACTGTTCCAGGCAAAAAGCTACTTTCGAACGCAGCATCTAAATTTGTTTTTTGGTTCTTTTTCAAATTAATAAAAAAAAGCACATTCTTCGACCGAAATATCGCATTCACCTCGCTGATGATTCGTCGTAATTTTGATATCCAAACCAAAGTCCAAACAGTTGTGCAACGACAACGCAGAAGTGACGGTTACTGTTTTCATACCAAAATCATCCGCCGAGACGCGAAAAAGCACTCGCATTGGCACTAGCTGGTCCGATTCCTTGAAACAAATGCACGATGTTTTTTTTGTTGAAAAAACAACACTATCTCATCCATCAAAAGATCACTTCTTGTGCATACTTTGTCGAGGGGAAAATTTACCGATCTGAAGTAAACACCAACTCGACTGACATCAATTGGAGAGTCGATTTCAGAATCGGCTATTTTGATTTTCAACCTTTCCAACAATTGTCCACCCTGTGAAAAGTGAACAACTTCTGGTCAAGACGACGGGCAAAAAACAGCACCATCGGCGGTGGTGCGCTGAAACTACAAACCATGTACAATTCGCATTCTTCGTCGAATAGCAGCTGAGCGCACTCGTCAGCTGGAACCAATTTCCAAAAAACACGCTCATCATCGTGGCGATTTTGGGGAACATCCGATTTGGAAATCACATGCCAGCTGATCAATTCACCAGTATCATTTTTCAACGCATAAATGGGCAATTGCAACTTCGGCTCACCAAATATATATCTGAACAATAGAATGATGGATTGTACGAGATGAACGAAAAGAAAAAACCAGAAAACACCGCAAAAGTGCTTTACCGATAACAGGAGGATGCTTTGTCCAAGTATTCAGGCAGGGCAGTGCGAAGCCTGAACGCTCGATCGACTACCAACTTCAGCAAAGTAAAAACTGCAATCGAATCTTCTGAAATATGATTCTTCACTTTTGAAGAAAACAAAAAAAATGTCAAAAATGAGCAAAATTGATTTTACCAAGTTTGAATTCAACGCAGGCATCTTTTTGCTGAAAATCCACAAACCAAGATACAGAAGTCAACCTGGTAGAGAATAATAATAATAATAATAATTATTATTATTGAAAAAAATTTATCAAAAAATTTTTCAATATTGAAAACTGCTTGCTGACTTGAAATTTTCCAACAACGGTTCCCAGTCGTTCCAACAAACATTGTAAATGTCAACGCAACAACAACACTGACCAAAGCCGATGAACGCAACCGCATCCCTGGATTTCGTGCGCTGATTCAGAAAACAATCTGAATAAAAACAGAAAATAGCTGTTTAAAAAAATGTCCCTCTGCACAAAAATAGGCGCACAAACGGTCGAAATGAACAAACATAACCAACATACTTGGAACCGACAGTCGAGCAATTGGTGGACGAAGTTGCGCATAATCGGCAACAACAATGGAACACGAATATATTTCCAATCGCAACAGCTGCAACAGTTTGTAAAATGCCAACACTGATCGTGTTCTGTTCCCTCGTCTGAAGTGACAAGCGAAAATTTCTTTTACAATCAAATAATCACAATAGGACATCTTGATCGTGCAACTGGACAGGTGAATCTGAATGAAATTATGCATAGAATTTAAGGTGGGAAGTTTGAAAAATAAAATAAACATTACAATAACTCCGCAACTGTCGGTCAATTCGTCCAACGTGCGAAAATGAAGCCACCTCTTCAACGCCTGGCGTTGGATCGTAAAGCGAAACAGTATCGTGAAACGATTGCTCAGAGGGATGCAAAATCCATCCAATTTTCCAAACAGGCACGTCGATAAGAGCACCGATTTCACGTCAACTCGACACTCGTGCATATCTGATTTCAAAAAATACCGCAAAGTTGCTTCGATCTAAAAAAAACCATATACACAAATCTCACATGCAACCGCAATTATGCAATAACTGCATCCGTGTGTCGTGTGCTTACGTGAAATTTCAAAACATTAGAATCTGGTCGCATTGGTTCTTCAATCAGATACAGTTGGCAATTGGTAAAGCGGAACAGCCATTGGATTTCACGACTCCTCACGGCAGGAGAAGCATCGTCGTTCACCAATGACGACGACTCTTCTTCAACTGGTACAACTTGTTCAACTTCGTCCGACGTTTGCTGCTCAGCTGTATTCTCTGAAATGCAAGAGTTTGGTATTCTTTTTTCAGTCCGCACGTTGTATTCACCAACTCTTCGGTCACCTTCGAACGGCCAATCCGGATGTTCCAATAGGGTATTGAATAAAGCTGAAAACCAAGCCGGTGAAAATACCATGCGAAAATGGGAAAAGTTGCAAGTAAATGTCGTCGACGTGGAATTGCTTTCACAGTGCAATTCCAACAGCATTGGATCATCATTCAATATCAAAGTGTCGCATCCGCTCAACTCTGCACTGCACGGTCCGTCTAGAAATTTCAGTGATAAATTCAAATCAGAATGTCGTGCAAATAATGGACAACTATGCTGCTAACTGATTTGAAAAAGTAGAATAAGAGCAAGCAACTGAAATAACAACAAAACATGAACCACCAAATTTATTTATTATTTATTACCTGGTCGTTGAACAATTCTGCTGTAAATGTCGAAAGCATGAATGTAAAATTTGCAATTCATGCTGAACCACGCATACGGGCAACTTTCCAAAAGCAACAGGACGTCGTCCAATTTTACACAGCCCTCGCGAATGTCGCCACGTTCGAAACCAACGACAAAGCGAAGCTCTACGGAATCCATCTGTACATTCACTGTTGTGCCGGGTCCGATATTGCAAAGCGCTCTCTGAATCAGAACATTAAAAGTAAATTTTATTCGTTTCTTTTCGGAGATTATTTTTGGTTACCAAAGATTTGTCCATCAACGTCTCCATACAGCCATCACTGACTGCTTCGCCAAAGTTGCGCTGCATGATATCTAAAGCTACTCGAATCGCTCCTCCATACAAGCAGAACTTTGTACCACCAGATTCCGCCAATGTTCTGATATTCAACGTATTCTCTAAAAATGGGAAACCAAATACAGACAAGCCGAATACAAAAATCACAAAGTAGTGTTGACAACAGCAGCAAACAGTAGTGCACCTACAGAAAACTTATTTATCTAAAACTGGCTATTCGAAAATTTTACGAATGAAAATTGTCAGTAGAAATAATTTCAACTGTATTCACCAAAAAAAAAACAAATAAGCATCATCACCATCATCATTTGCAGAGGTATTGAATCATATCAATCGAAACCTGACATTAATATTTTTGAAATTTAATTTAGATTACACATAAAAAGTGATCAGAAATTAAAAATTGAACAGACGCCATCAATTTATAGTATCCTATTAATGTTGACAGTTGAAGTATTTGCATTGATTAAAATTCTGAAATATAAAATCAGGGATTGTGACACAATAATATAGTGTGCAATTTGAAATTAAACAGCTCATACTTTGACACAACGTGGCCATACATAAATGACGAGTGAATTTTGCTTCAATATCAAAATGTGATTCACACAACGGATTTATCTGAAAAAAAAAGTCATCCTGAGAACGACAACAACAACAAAAAGAACAATCTCGTAGTACAAAAAGAGAATATACTATTTCAAAACGATGGTTATTTCCAAAAGGGAACGTGGTTGTTGTACAATCTTGGCACAGCGCATTCCAACGTAAACAATGGAGCAAGCCTATCCTGCGCGCACTGATGTTCCAAATATCCAACAGATGAAACAGCGCTGACTCTGAGGAGAAAATTAAAAATTTATAAACATGAAATAAATTCTGTACACATACACGCACATGTATATGCGTACGTGTGTCTATGCAATGAAAACAGCGCTAACTGTATGTGAAAATTCACATGCAAACACTCACTGTTATTATCTCTGTCTACGAGAAATGAGTTTTCAGCGTGCAATTCTTCAACGTGAAAAATTAAAGCATGCCTCGACTGGACGCATATAGGAACAGCAACAGAGACACGAGACATGATCATATTAATTTTCAATCGAAGACCATACGGCTTTTCCTGAAATGCACGACAAAACTGACAAATGGAAATGATGAAAAAAAAAACAAAATTTCAATTCATCGTCAATATTACCTTGCCAGAAATGTAATGTCCCGTACTGATGTAGTAGTATTGCTTGTGCGTCATGCAGAATTCTTGCCAAGCGAAAAGAATGCCATATACGAAGCGATTGGTATGCACGTAGTGAAGGTGGTCCAAAAAAAATAAGTTCAAATGCCCATCCGATTCTCGAACCCATTCTGCATCGTTCATTCGATTACTGACAAGAATGAAAAAAAAATCACAACCGAAAAAATCATTTCATATCACACGATGTTTACAGCAGAGAATAAAATAATGCATAGCTTTTTCCGAACAGAAGATAATTAATTACGCTCGTCAGTGAATGAGAATTATTCAAATATTTTTTGATTTCTACCCAATTATTCTGTTTCTTTCTTTCTCTTTCTCACAAACAGACATGCAAAATGTACACTTAATTCACTTAATGTCAAAAAAAGTGAAAAACTCACAGGATGTATTCAAATCGACCGCAATTATTGTGATGCCTCATAGCAGCTCGGTTAGTGTATAAATCACCTGGTACTTTAGAACAGTTGAACAGAAAAAATCCACTCATTACACCTTTAGCAATAACGATTTCCTAAAGTAGAAAACAAAAAGATTTTCAAAAATTAACAACAACAAATTGAAATTTTACCTTGTCAACAAAAATCGTTGTCCTGCAATGCAACAATTTGAACAAAGCAGCATTTTCTGCATCGTTCGGAAATGGAATGCAGAATTCAATTTTGTCACTATTCAGACTGATATGCAACGTCGGTGATAATTCTACTCGAAATTTAAAAGGTCAAATAAATAAGCAAACAAAGAAAATGCACATACCTGAAGCTTTTAAACACAAACGCAACAAATGTATCATGTCCAAGAAGATGAACCATGCTTGCGAATATGCTGCAAAGTGTAGATATTGAAAATGTAAACGCAATTTCACTTCCTACAAGTAGTAAATGAAAAAAAATTAATTAACTGATAAATGCATCTATGTAATATTGGTCATATAATTCCTGTATGTATATAAAAAATCTGGTCAAAAATTGCTGAGCTATTCACGCCTCGAAATTCAAATACACTGGAAAAATATTTCCAAAAAGAATAATAAAAACTATCCATTGATATTTTATTTGCAAATTCATATGCAAATGAGTGCGTGTGTTATCGAATTTGCAATACGCTCTAAACAAAATGCAAACCACAAACAACACATCAGTATACGATCCGTTACCCATCTGTGATAGATCACGTTGATGAATTCATCGAATATTTTACAATAATTCAAAAAAAAGTTGAACGTAAGTATAAAAAAGCATGCTCAAAATCGATCAAAGAACTGAAAATAAATCTTTCTTTCACAACTTTTCAAAAAAGAATAATGATTATTATCATTTATGCATAGGTTTGTCTTTCTTTTCAAATAAATAAATAAAGCATCGAAGTCGACAAAATAATAATAAATCACCGATAAATTGGTTGGTAATAAAATAAAATAAAATAAAGTGAATGCGTGTACGCACGATTTGCACAAGAAGTGATGCAAATTTTTACGCATCTTCAATTCAGATTACTTATTTCAATTTGCATAATCTAGCATCAGAAGAAGATTGCTTGCCCCTTGCCTGAACGAATGATTAAATTTGTTTAAAAAGAGAATAAGCGCGGCAATTTGATACAAAAAACCACAAGAATGTTGCTCAAAACAAAAACATTGCATTTTCCACGTATTATTATTATTATTATTATTATCATTTGCAGTTTTACATATAATTACACATCAAATCGTCGGACAGAGCCGTCTTTTAACAAACGTCAACAACAATTTCTAATTTCAGCTCAATTTCTTCAATTAAATTTCCACTAAAATTCATTTAAAAATGTTCCATTTGAAAATAAAAAAAAACACACACACACAAACACAGACAAAGTGTGTAGAAATTGTCCAAATCAAACAAGTGAACAATAGAATTAATGAGTAGTAATTATTTTTTGCATAAGCTTGAAAAGGGTTGATTGAAAAAAAAACACAAAACAAAATTGCCTAATCAAAGAATTGCCAAAAATCGACGAACATAAAAATAGAAAAGAAATACATTTTCTGTAAAAATTTCTCGCTTGGAATCAATTTAATTTCATTCGATCAACAGCAGGCAATATCATCATTTAATCAGTTTTCTTCGGTTGAAAAGCGAAATTTGCTTAAAACACAGACGGCGGACGCGCCGTTATCTTATCATTATCATTATTATTCGCTTGGTTAGCTCAGCTCAGAGTGGGGAAAGATTTCTTCGAAAAACTGAAACTTGCATCGCCATCATCATCTATCAGCACGCAGAAATGTGTCTTGTCTGTCAATCGATCCCGGTGGAATTGTAAATTGGTGGGCAAAATTCAATTTTCACCTTCGTCAATCAAGTGGAAAAATTTCCCCTCCTCCAAGAACAATCATCTCATCCCTCCCCCTTCCTCCCTCCCTCTCAACCCCTTTTCCATCCGTAGTACAATCGACCCTAATAATAATCCATCCACAAGCTCTATTGCAAATGATGAATTAATTTCATTGCAATTGCAAATTCATTTACAATTTCGTCGAGCACAATTTCTTGCACTAATTTGCACTTGTTGCATATTCTCTCTTTGTCCTCTCTTTACATCTCTCTCTCTCTGAAGCAAAACTCTTGTGTTAACCGTGTAGAAAAAATTGCTGCAATGAAGACTAATTGGATGCATTGTCAGTGCGATGTGGTGTGGTGAATAGTAAAATCACGGGCCAAAATTCACAAAGTATGCGGCTGATCGGTTGAATTGATCAGAGTCAAAAAAAAGAAAGAAAAAAAAGACACTTTTCTTGCACAAATGATAATTGGCAATCAAAAATGAATCTGCTCCAACGTCGGGGCCAAAATTTACGCGCGCGCGCGCACAGACGCGTACGGTAGAAAATCGAATTCCAACTCTCACAGCAATTCGAATGGAAATAAATAGAGAAAGCAGGGGAAAAAAAAGCAAATCTACAAATCATATTTTTTTAAATTCAACCCATAATATGCATATAAAATAAGAGGAGCAGACGACGATCAATTTCAAATTTTTCATTTTTATATTACGATTAATTTTGCAAAAAATTGTGCCCAATTTTCCAAAAACAATCAATTATATACACATTTATGCTGTTAATAATGACAATACGCGTCGTTCGAACAAGGGAGAATAATTTTTTCAATTAATTATAACAACATCCAATGGTTGTCGTATTGTCAAGAGGACCAATTTTCATCATCGTTGAATGCGAATAAGTTGAAAATAGCACAATAAACCAAACTACAACCAATATATATATATATATATATATATATATATCAGCCAATCACTGTGCAAAAAAGTAAAAATGGTCAAAAAAGAAATTTATTCTTACGAAAATAACTTATTTCAATTTTGTTTACAAATTTGCCATGCATGATTCGATAATATATGAAGAAGCAGATGAATAGATGGATGAATTGTTTGAAAAATGAAATAAAAAAAAGTACACCAACTTGAGAGGTATTATCATTATTGCATAGAAAACTTAAACTAATTTATTCAACTTTGATCTGTTGATTGACTATTAGTTGATGCATGAAAAAAATGCATAAAATAAATGAACAAATGAAATATTGAAAAAGTAAATAAATTCGTCTATTTGTCGTCAATTTCGCATATTTACAGATGGTATTGGCAGATTGTTGGAGGGATGGATTTGTGTAAAGTGTTTGCCTTTCTCAGCGCCGCTGGTATACACAACTACAAATGTGGAACCGCGTGGTCAATAAGCACTTGAAAAGCTCGATTCGATGACAACAGGGACCGTGTATAACAACTGGCAAGTAAATCCAAGCCGACTCTGCGGCCAAATACACACACACACACACACACACACACACACACACACAACCCACGCTGTGGATGAAATGAAAAATAATAAGAAGCAAACAGAGAATCATCAATTGGTACCGACCAGAACGGCAAACTCATGCTAGAGGTGCAATCGAATATCCGAAGAACCCGAAATGTTCTCTTGGATCAATTTCACCATTGAAACTGTGATTTTTCTAAATGAACCAGACGAACTCTGAAACTTCATTCCGCAAAAAATCTAATAGCACACAAAGGAGAGACAAATTTTGCAATGATCAAATTATTCACAAATCTACAAGGATGGAAACAGTGGAATAGGAAAAAAAAAACCAGCAACAAATTTGATCATTATCCACTTTAGTTAATTCTTACCGCTGATCATTTTCCCCAGAAAATGTCAAAAAACATTTCAGAAATCGATTATGCACAACCAATCATTCAATTGAGTTTCATAATTTTCCGTGAAATCCAACGGAACACTAACAAAATTCGACTGAAATTGCTTTTTGATTTTAAAATTGAAAAATTAATCATCATCACCACCACCACCACCAAGTCCATTTCACCGACTTCTCAACCGTAAACTCTGCTACTTGCTATAACTGTAAACGAGCTTAATAATGACGACAACAAAATAATAAAAGGGTCATTTTTGTTTTTCACTTTTTCCCACCACACTTTGTTGTTTGTACTGTTAGCTGAGAGATTGGATTTGTACTTTTTCTTTTCTCTCCTTTCTTCAAGCATTATTTGTCTTGAAAAATTTACATGTTGATGCTGCCTGCTGCTGCTGTTTGTTCTCAACAATTGCTGAAAACACTTTTAAGCTAGCTCTGTTCGTACCATTCGAAGAAACAAACAAACATCTCACCCCTCCGCCGATCATTGAAATTGAAAAAATTTTTTTAAAAATAAAATAACAAAAGAAAAACAGTTTTTTTCTGTTTCTGAATATTTTTGCAAATTTGCGCGTTTGATCAGTTAATTTCCATTTTGTAATAATATTTATACTTAAATATTAGACAACTGATCAATTCGTCTTGTTTTCCAAATTGCACGTTGTGGAAGAATGGTTCGGTCGTTGGATTCAAATTGTCGAAAATTGGTACTGGAAATTGGAAAGTGAAATGTGAGATTGATTGTACGAAATGCGCGCACACGCACATGCGCACAGCAGTCGACAGATTTTCTTCAATCCTGGTATGTTAAATTGCATTTCAACAAAGCTTAATTAATAAATAATCGTGAAATTGAAAATGTTATTATTTTTGAAAATATGAACTTTTTTCGATATGCAAAAAGAAGATATTTATTTATTACTGGTGTGCAGTGAGTAGTGAAATGGTGGAATATATTATTGCACTTGATGAGAGATGGGTAGTTGTGTTGCAATTGGGCATAGAAGGGAGGGGGTTGTGGCGCGGCAGTCGACGACAGTAATACTTAATAATAATAATAATAAAATTTCTGGCCATTGATTGGTCAACAGGACGGCAAGCCAACCGTCCGTCCGTCCACTGAGAGTTCGGATAACAATTAAAACGCCGAAGCTAAAGCGCACGGATCGCAATCGAGCAAGCTGAAAAAGAGTCGCCTCTCGTTCACAGTCGGTCCTGAACTGCGAGCCGGTCACAATAAGAACAAAATAAATACTGCTTTGCCCAACCGCACCGCAAACCTGGCATCAATGAAGCACGGCTATCTGGCGCTGATTGTTCTCTGCGCCTGTACGATGGAAGTGGTAAATTGTGAAACGATGAGCGAAAAGACCCGCCGGTCACCTTTGGAAGATTTCCTATCCCAAATTCGTGGCGAAGGACTTTTGAACAGCAGAATGCGGTTCGTGTTCAAAAAAAATTTTCCCCTCCTCCTATATGTATATATTTATATTTTAAAACCGTTCCATTGCTTTTCACTTTAGATTTGGAAAACGCATTCCGGCTGCCCAACGACCCTGGAACTTGGACAACTACTACGCGGGCTTGTACTTGCATCCCAGGATCTACCAGAGCTATTCAGATTCGTTCACTTGAAATGGGAGAATTTCGTGTCGGATTTCTTGTCCCCCACACGACAACAACACCAACAATACCAACTACAACCACAGGCGACACATGTGCAAAATCACGCAGCGACAACTCTGTCTAGATATGGTGAAATTTATTTGTGATATTGTGCAAAATAAAAAGATAAAAAAACTAAAATAATAGAAAATTCTTATTCTTATTCTTCTTTCCCCCTCACCCCTTCCATCCCCCATTCTGACCGTACGCACGGAAACAAAGCTAAATGCTCCGCTAAAAACAACGCTTGCAAAACAGCCGAAGCGTCGAATGATATTCGCAAATTTATTTTGTTTGTTTGTTTGTTTGTTTATTTGTTTACTTGTTTGCAACATTGGATGAATAGTAATAATAGTGTCTGTGAACGGCCGTCGAAGAGAGAGTTCATCAATTTTTTGGCCGCCCATTTGCGATAATTTGTTTTTCCAAAGCAGTTGAGAACACCAGTGCGCGCACAATAAAGCCTGATTGTTGAGAATAAATCAAATTCAAACTTTTAAACTTAAGAGTAACGATGGGCATGCAGAGGGGAGAGGGAGAGAGAGAGAGAAAAAATTTACACAGATTAAATTAATGATTCAGCTAAATTGTGATGACGCCTCTTAACTACACTACACTACATTACGAAAAACGCTCTGCGCCAAACGAGCAGCAGAGATCAGAATGCAATTTCGACCGCGCACCATTTCAGCCAAATAATAACGAACTGTTCATTCAATCAACATGCCATTTTCCACTTTGAAGCAGTTGAATTGAAAAGCATGATGAATTATTATTATTATTATTGGTGATGTTCGTTCTTCTTCATAATTTTTTTTGGAGGTTCTCAATATTCCCATTTCTATAGTCGACAAACAATTGGACAATTCGGCCACATCCAACCACCGGAACAACAGAGAACAAAAAATATACGGGTTGAAGAAGAAGAAGAAGAAGAAGAGAATGTTGGAATGGAAACAGTGACAAGAAATTACAAATCTCAATTATAGAACGACGACGAGTTCAAAGTCAAATGATGCGCTCGGTCGGCTTTGATGGAAAAGCTAAATGAGAAATGAAAAAACTGTTTTTTTTTATATCAGCCCAAATTGGATAACTTGGAAAATTATGCACACATATTCAAAAAGTACAAACAAAATACACAACACTGAATCAATAATATAGCCGGCACTGAATGCAATAACAAAAATGAAGCATAATTGAAATTTTCAAATAAATCATTATCATCGCATTTCGTCACTTAAAATTTCTTCTCCACGTCCAATTAATCATCGACTAATACAGAGTTTGGACGAAAAGTTACAAAGAAAACGTCATCGAGAGACGAAACAAATCGTATTGCTTCAAATTCCACCGAGAATGGACAGACCAGGGAAAATTTTCAAACGACCACAATGTGAAATGCATACACATGTGCAACTTCTCCGATCCGAGCATAATTAAATCCAAGTAAATGCACTTCTAAAAATAATACACACACTCAGTCCACCAGAACCCCAAAATACATCGAACGTATTTCTTCTTGCTATTCTCTTCTCCTGTCCGTTGCTGTTTTATTCATTTATAATATGCAAATAGAACAAAAGAAAAATATGCAAATCAATGCAAATACAACACAGTCGACGCTAATAGAGTAAGTTATAGTATAGATGGAATGGGTTCGATTTTCCTCATAATTTTCTTGAAACTGACGCTTCAAAAATTAAAATTGACAATTATTAAATTCAAAAAAGAAAAAATATTCACTCATTCATTCATTCATTTTTTTTTGTTCATTTATATTCATTTTATAGAGCATCATCAAAAATTTTGCATTATTGGGAATGGAATTGTGGTTTTGCAAAACGGTCGCCCCGTGTTGCGCGGTCAGTAAAATTGAAAGCGGCGGATGATTAATCGACTGAATCAAGACAATTCATCTAATGGCCGGCAATGAGGCAGTAAATGGAAAATTCACAATTTCACCTTTGCAACATCGATGAAGCAGCCTAACGGACAGCTAGAATCCAAACAGCCATACTGTGTAAATAACAAGAATGCCCAACAATGGACTGGGCTGGGGAGAGGGAGGATCAATGACGCGGAGAGTTCGCAGTCCGTGGTGCAAAATTTTCCCAACCAAATTGTAACCACCCCACCCCCTTGACGCTAATTCACCGAGAGCAGGATTTGAAACCGATGAGGATAATTTTTCGCAACTTGCAAAATCGTCGAATGTATAATTTGCAAATTGTCAACGCAAAACACAATCGTTTTGTCGTTTCGATGTTTACTTGTTTGTTTGTCACTTTGTTTTGCCCCTTTGTAAACACAATGATCAAGCACGATAAAGGAAAAGAACAACGCCCGTAGATGCGCATTGTCCGCTGTTGGACGAGAATGCAAATGCCACCCACATTCTTCAACCGACAATTGAAGAGTAATGAAGTAATGAAAATCAATGACAAGCCTCGACCAAAGCATACAATAAATTAGTCGACAATTTCCATTTTTGCAACACACAACAATAATTGGATTATTGAAAATTACAGTTTTGCAAAACAACCACTAATTGACACCGTTTCACCGATCAAGAATGTCAAATCATTACTACTACTACTACTACTACTACTTGTTGCTTTTTGGCAATGTTGAAGAAGAAGAAGAAGATAACCGAATAAATTGACCAGAATCTCACGAAAAAATATACAATAAAATAAAAAAACACTTACCTTCAAAAAATAATTATCATCAAATGTGAATTTTTGTTCGTCGAAACAAAACATTGGCGGATAACCATTCAGCCGAGCTGTATCGTGTTCGTCGACTGGATTGAGAGATGAGAAAAATTGAATAATTTTATCAAAAAAAAAATAATACAATTATTGCCATTTACTTTTCTGTTTCATACTGGACATCAACGCCTGACTTCGTCGAAACTAAATACAATTGTAATTTTTAAAAAAATAATAATTCAAAAAAAACAAATTCATTTGCCTTCAAATCGGGACTTTTCATCTGACGTAGGAACAAAAGTACAGTGCCGTCCATTGCATTCCAACATTTCAAATATGCAAGTGCAATCTACACAACAATAATAATAATATTATTATTATTATGAATAATATTTTCTTTAATAAATCAACATAAGAATGAAAAGAAAAAAAAACTATTTTTTAAATTAATAATTCTTATCGCTTTGTTTTTGTCTTTTCATTATTTGAAAATAAATAATAATATTAAAATCAATAAATAATTTCATCAGATTTTTACATTTTCATCTTAATAATTTATGTTCGCTCATTCCCGACTGCATTCAGTTGGAACAATTGTGCATCACCAATCGTACAATAGAATCGAATACAATAAATGCAAATTTCGTGCTTTCGCTTGCGTTCATTAATTAATGATTAATTAAGTTTTTTCTTTCAACATTTTCCAATCTCATTATCGTTAAGTGAACAACAATAACCAGCGCTGGAAACAAACAAGATAAGCAATAATGAAAGCCAAAATATTTATCATCCTTTCATTCTGCAAAACGTTGCTAACTGACAGGGCGGTTTGAAGGCAATTTCATTAGGCGATAATCCTTGGCAACAATTTCTACGCTGTCGCATTATTCTCTCTCTCACTCTATATATATATATATCTATCTATCTATCAAAGCACATCATCAAGCTTATACCACACTTCTTGATTAACTCATTTAACGACCAAATCATCAAGCACGCTTAATTAATGTCGAGCAGTTGTGCAAAATGAAAACTCTGCAATAATCATAAACTGTCTAAGCAATAATCGTAAAATTCCATCTACACAAGATCTCCGCAGCGCGGCTGGACGCCCACCACTCCACTCCACTGTCGACCCTTTTGCTCCAACATTATTCTTAACAATTATCACCACGCTATGGCACGAAAAGTTACAATTAATAATAAACAATAAAGTCGTTAAGTTTGAAAGGAAAGAAAGCCAAAAAAAACTACCCAACAACAACACACTGACAACAAATAAATTTAAATCAATAACTAAAATTTTCCCAATATTGTTTTTTTTGTTCAAACCATTTAAATTTGCATAATAATTATTGTTCAACATTGCGAAATGCCATCTTACCCGAAAAGTGCTGATGTCGGTGGTACTTTTTGCCAAAACCAGAGCCAAATGGCGCCCTTCGACGTGGAACAAATTGGCCGGTTCACGTTGGTCCTTGCCGTCGTGCAAGATCAGCGTCAAACTGCCCAGTCGAACTTGGAGCCAAGTTTCAAAGCCGACGACCGGCGTCGGGCGTGGCTCCAGAGCACCGATCGAATCTAAAAATGGACGCAAACCCAGCAGTACAACGGAGCCGCGTTCACGCAGCCAGTCCAACTGTGCGGTGCTGATTTTCAGCCTCAGCCCACGGTCGCCATAGACCCTCAGCCGGACAGTACGATTTCGACCACTGCCGGAGTTGGATATTTCCAAACGACCGCAGCAATCCAGCACAGCGCAAATGGTAGCTTTTTCAACTTGAAACAACACAACATCAATCGACTAGAACAACAAACAAACAAACAAAAACTGCAATCACTTTTATTCGCATCTTCTTCGTTCTGCGATGCAATGACAAAAACGTTCTTCAGCTTTAGCTCGACAACGGTCAGAACTTTGCCTCTCGGCGCAGCAGGAATACAAGGTTCTTTCCCATACTCCAGCGCGGCGGCATTCACCACGTTGGCTTTTTTTTCTCTTAGAAATCTGCGAATCTAAAACGTGAAGAAAAAAAACGAAATAATTTTCTCTCCTAACAATTCAAAAAGTCGAATCGACTCAATCATGAACATTTAATTTAATTTAATTTAATTTAATTTCGAAAAAAAGTTCAAATTTTCTGAAATTCCATTTGGTTTAAAACAAAGTCGAACAATCCTGAAAATCACAAAATTAACCGTAATACGCATTCAAATTCAACAACTACAACAAATTGCAATTATATCAGAGGAAAAATGGACTTCAGTTGATGTTTGATTTGAAATTAGAATAAAAAATGAAACATTTTATTAATGTTCACTTAGAAGTTCAATCAAAAACAACAATTATCGCTTACGATGAAATTTAAAGCGACGTGTCGAAACAGGAGAACATCGGCAGGAGGCAAGTCGATTTCCAATCGACCAAGCGAACGGATGTCGTTTTCACTCGCACTACCGATCAACTTCTGACCGTAGCTGCGCACGTACAGAAGCAGAGCTCGAATTCTCGACAACACACTTTTCAAACTTTTCGCCTTGTTCAAGTCATGATTATTTTTCACCAAGCACCACGCAGCAAACTGCCACCACTGTCTTGGACTGAAAATTCAACGAAAATTAAAAAAATTAAACCCTAAAACAAAAAAAATAATAACAATAAAATCCAACTTCGATTTGACGTCATGCAGGGGGCGCCATTTTTCATACTGACTCTTACGATAATACAGTAACCAATTTTCGAGCAGGTTCTGTATTCTTCTCAAGCGAATCAGGTCGAAAAAAAAATTCAAACCGCTGATCAAAACACTGAACTAAATTAACACATTTTGAAAAAAAAACTTCTTTTCCAAAAAATATGAACAAATGTAAAACTACAAGCCGTGATGGCAACCGCCAGTTGGACAACTGCGAATTGTTCTTTTCGATTCGAATGCAAATTTTGCAAGCTTCAAATATACAATCGTTCATTTCGACACTTGTTTCGTAACTCTAGAAATGGAAATGGAAAATTTCAGTTTTTGTTTTTCCCCCCAAAAAATATCTTCTTTTTCCCCCAACAACTTGTTCATTCTCGTCTGAATTATGCAAATTTTCTCCGTCATCATCACCATCATCATCCGCAGTATAAAATAGTCGAATTCCTGAAAATTCACAGTGGACTACCTCGCTTCCGTAGCCCTGTAATGTGATTTCAAAATTGCAGAAATAATAATAATAATAATAATAAATTTATTATTCGTTAACTTTTCCTCTCTTACCAGAACATGTTCGTTTTGAACAAACAGTAGATGATCAATTTGACATAACAGAGAAAAACGTTGCTCTGTCCCCACTGCTGACCATTCATCTTCGTACCACAGAGTGAGATATTTGGCAACAATACGCAACTGAAAAAGTGGCGCATTTTTTAAGCAAAGAATTCTCCTTTTTCTTCAGATTATAGATGGTGAACATTAATAATGTTGAATTGATAAATTACTTGTGTACTAATCAGAAAACAATTGAACGCGCAACTCAAATGCTAACGTTGCCCAAATTTGCATAATGAAAATTTAAGAAATTAAAAAATTTCCCAAACATCAGTCGACTCACTTCTACAGATTCGTAGGCAATACTTTCCTCCGGAAATTGAAAATTCGGTACCATGTTTGCCAAAAAACGCTGAAATAGACTGAACAAATTGAAGAAAAGCAGAAAAGCCGATGGCAAATTTTGCAAATCTGCATACCCGATGCATGCGTTCGGTTAATTCGAACTTTGCCTGGGTTGTTTCTTCATCGATTTCACCGTCAAGATTGTCAATCTTCTTCAAATAAAAAATAATTATTCAAAATGAATTACAACCCAAGCATTGTCAATTTCTCACTTTTTCATTGCAAGGCACCAGAAGTAAATGCAATTCTTCAATTTCAATCTCCGACAGCTCGCGACCACAAATTACTTTCGGAAGTGAAAGCACCAATTTTCTGGCAAAGCCCGAAGAAGCAGCAATCGGAAGCCGAAGAAGTTGCAAAGCGGTTGTTCTAATTGGCACATTCTCGAGGCAAAATTTTCCTGAGGTATTAAAGGAGTATTTAGAAAAAAAATTTTAAACTTCAGCGCAGTTTGAAAAAGCTTCACATAATGATAAAATTTGCTTGAACACGTTTACACTTTGTCAGTGTGTAATTTCGATATCTGAATATCTTTTACAGACTGCATATTGAATAATAAAAATAAGCATATCAACTTACCGTTTATCAAGTCAAAAGATTTCACTTGTGTTTCATCGATGTAGAAGAACTTTCCAATAGGCTTGTAAAGCATAGTCGCAAAAAATGAATTTAGCATACTGAAGCCAAATCTTCACCGATATATTTCTTAATATTAATCAGGCGAAATTCAAACACGTTTACCATATTTGCAAATGCAATTATTATTATTATTAACTGATTCAATTTAATAAACAGTGCTAAAATTTCACGGTATAAATTGAAAAAGTCACATTAAATCGCGATAATATAATTGAAATATATTTAAAAAATACTTATATATATGTATACACGAATAAATACAAATAATATGATTAATATTCCAAATACTTGATTGTTTATTGTCAGATTCAAAATGCTGCATATTGGATTGAAATGAAAATGTAGATTTTTTTATTATTTGTTAATTATTATGATATTTTAAATTATTAGCTGTAAATAATATTTTTCTGAGAAATCCCAACAAAACCTACAGTAATAAACATTAATGCAAGTTTAATTTACTAATTACATTCCAATTATAGCATTGTAACTATTATAGACGAAAATATTTGAACAAAGTTTAAATTTTATTATTATTTAAATTTAAAAAAAGTTAATATTGTTATGAAAAGTTCACAACTCCGCCTAATCCAAGTGTTTTTACTCGAATTTTCAGGTTCTAATCAAACATTTACATAAAGTTTGTCGAAAAGTGATAATTTTCTTAACATTTCACAATCAAACAGTCAAAATAGACAATCGGCCATTATTTTCTTTTCGTGCTTTTAAATTCTTATTGTAAAATCAGTATCACAGAAAACCCAATCAATGAGTGAATACTATTCAAATCCGGGTTTGGCAATGTATTTAGGTCAGCTATAGTACTGTGATGTGGTTTCGTTGTTTGAATTTTACAGATTGAAAAGTAATTTTACATCGCACGGAAATTTGAAAAATCTCTCTGACTGCATTTTACATACGATAGTAATTCAGAAACAAAATTTCCACTCGCATAATTTATACACCACAATTGTACTTTATTTTTCATTTTTACATAAATTGTACAGTATTCTGTTAAATGAATTTATTTAAATAAGTAATGTCAAATTAGTGTGGAAAATTTTTTCTTTTAATTTGACACACTTTAGAAATGAAATTAATTTTTAATACTGAAATACATGCAAATTTGACCATGTCGATGTTGATGGAGCAGTTGGGATTGACTAAATTTAGCTTGATTGTTGAATTTTTGGAAAAAAATTGATTCGCACTCAAGTGAAGCTTATTGGAAAATAATTAATCCCATTTTAATGCAGTTCGTTTTGGTCAGCTTTATATCCATTGGACTGTTGTCAGTTAGCGCGGTTAGCTTTTCGAAAAAACAACAAAAAGCATTTTTGATATTCGAAAGATCAATAAATCATTTTTGAAGATTGTTTTTTGGGCCTGACCAAAACACAATATTCGGTGATGTGGAGGGGAAATTTGAAAACTTACAAGAGTAAACGTTAATAATAATAAGGAGAAAATGAAGAACAAAAAATAGCCATTGGTTTAAAAAATGCTTGTTAACACCATTCTTTTTTCAATTTGTGCCACATTTCCAAAGTTTCATCTTGATTTTGAATCATCATTTCCCAATGTCGACTTTCAGCTCCTTTGCTTTGACGTTCCAAAATGATGTGGCCCACCTCGTCGTCAAGTCCAATCGGCGGATCCATGCAAACCTGAAATTGCACAACTGAAATTAGCATTTATTGTTGCAGATATTAATTGACAATCATTTTGTGTATGGTTTTTCAATTCCAATTTCCATTGATTATTTTCAACCGGCTGAACGCTACGTCGAGCATAGCAGGCGCGAAATGGCAAAAAGCACTCAGTCTGTTATTTCGTTTCGCTCCAAGCATTTTTTAAAAAAAATATTTTCCAATTTGATGTATTTTTTCTTTTCAAATCATGCAGTGATAAATGATAAAAGTGTATAAATTGTCATTTTCCTTATCCATGCTCATGTAGAACAAGCAGTAATTTTCAAATTTCATATATAATCTATGAAAACGAACAAAATTGTAATTGAAATAAAAAAAATATGTTTGTAAAATATAAAACTTTCAATTAAATTACATTTCCTTAGAAATGAAAAAGATTTTCGAGTTTCAAAATGGGAAGATTAATCAAAACGATGAACATAAATTCCATTTTGAAAATGCATGCCAGTTGGAAAATATTATTGAATATTTGAATTGTTTTTATTTCTTCATATTTTTCTCATACATCCCTCTATCCTCCCCCCATCCTTGGATGATTTGCAATCAGTGTTCGTGATGAATGTGTAACAATCGGGCATTTTGTCACTTTTGCCAATTGGAATAATATGAGCGGTTGAAACTGTGAAGATTTGTCCATCCTGCGAGACTGTGCCAGCATAATTGAGCTGTTGGTGGAGGAAAAAAATTTTTTTTTTCAATGCAAATGAAAAAGTCAAATGCCCGCCGAGTGATAAAGCTTTGGACAGACGGGACCGGTGGTGATAAATTTTCCAAATCCATCGATCAGAACGCTTAGGTTTTGGTTTGGGAAATTTTCCAAGCGACTGTTTTATTTAAAAAAAAAGAATAAATGCAAATTTAAACTCACCGCCAAAACCAATTTGACAATGGGCAATTTGGCCAACGGTACGGTGAAGATGAACTGTTCGCGAAAAATTGGGGAGTGGCTCCGGCTTTTGGGGCGTGTTTTACGCCGGTCCAAACAGTTCCCAAATTGTACAAGCCACAGTCTGACGTACGGTTCTGTGGAAATATGGATGAAGAAAAATTGAACAAAATCAAGGATCATATGAAGCGGAAATTTATTATTCACTTGATGATATGCCGAAATCGGCATACGGTAGATTGCGAGCTTCGACCACAAAAACTCGAAGCGTGGACAATGTCGATTCGTAGCAGAGACCAATTTTCAGCTCACCGCAGCGACACTGAAAAAAAATACACGCGAATAAAAAAAATACGACACTACAAAAACCCTTTTCTCCTTCTATTCGAGATACATTTGATGCTCCTTGTAGCAGTCTCCAATTGACCAATTCCGAATCAATGTCGAGACTTGAAAATGGATAAATCAGACGATCGGCAACGGATCTTTGGTGCAAATATTTATCGGGCACCTCTTGGCGGTCTTTATTTGGTCGTCCTGAAAAATTGTATTCGATCGTTTTCAATTAGCATAATTGATTTTATTCGTCGAATAAATTATTCATTGAACAACCGGTCGGAGTGGTCTGATTGCGCAGACGTACCGCCGGCGGCGAAAATATGGCCCTCTGACCGCGGCAAGGCAGGTGAAAGTTCCTCTGCTGGGCGTTGTTAATTGCGTTTCCGGTCGACGGCTTTTTCCTTCCACTTTCTCTTCCAAGCAAACTTTGCAAAATTAGAGCTTCCATTTTCTAAGAAAAAAAAATTATTATTATTTTTTTATTGCATATTTTTATCACAACACAACGTACCAACAATATATTCAAATATTTTGGGCTTAGTTGATTTCTTGTTGATAATATAATCAACGCTAATAATCAGTGTTTTGTGGAAATAAAATTGCTGGATTTGGTTGAGAATGGAGAAAATTACCGCCTTGGTCGAACAAAGTCAAGCAAAGGCCAGTTTCCATTTTATTAAAATCAATCAATGCTGTGCGACTTTCGAATTTACAGGTCGGATCTGATTGGCTAGTGGGGTTTGGAAAAAAAAATTACCATCTTTTCCACGCTCAAAGAAAATGCAAAATGATTTCACCAATTGTGCCATTCCGCTTCACCAGTTGTTCCATTGTATTGGCTGAATGATCCTTTTTCATCATCAACATCTTCTTTATTCTTTTGTAACAATGTTGAAGTGAAAAAAACAAAATTGAACACCTTTTCATTTTCGAATAAATAAATTTTTTCATCTCTATTATGGAAAATATTTTCCATCGTAAAAATGACGTCATACAACTATAATTTCAACAATGAAAAAAGATATGCTTGACGTGTTTGTGAATTTTCATTTATCAAAAAGCGTGAAATGGAAAAATCCAATTGGAACAGAAATGAAAAACAATAAATCGAGCAAGCAAACAATTTTTGTATTCATTTTTCCAAATAAAGATTATTAAAAATACAAAAAAAATACAGATGTTGTTGTTGTTGTTGTGGTTATTTATTGTTTTGATACAATTAAAAGAAATTAACAATCGTCAGGTCATAATGTACATTAGCAGTTGTCGAGTGAAAGTTGGAGAAATTTAAACAATATATTTAATTTCAAATTATCTTCAATTAGACGATTAAGGGGAAAAAGTGACAATTTCAGCAAAAGTAAGCCCAAGACAAACAATGGCAAAAAATTTGAATTATTTCAACGATTAAACGTGTCAACAACAAACTTATGAATAATAATAATAATAGTTCAATAAAAGGCCTGTGAACGCAGGCGAAAAAAGTTGCTTTTAACTGTTGCTTCCTCTTGGAAAAAAATATGGACTTTTCCAAATATCAATAATACATCAAGTTTAATTATTATTTGATTTTTGACTCCAGTGAAACTTTCCTACCGCCATCCGGATTACTTTTCCACAAACATTGCAACATTGAAAAAAAAATATACAATGCTACAGTAAGCGGATTGTTTTTGTTTTCTTTTTCTTCTTATTATTTTCAAGAAATTTTCATACAATTAAAAATTCCTGTGTTTATTCTAACGAGTGAATACAAAAAAAAGGGGGAAAAAGCATTGGAAATCCCTGAAAGCTGAAAATAAAAATTCCCGTTCGTCTAATGAATCCAAAGACGTCACATGTGGATCTGGTCATTTAATTTGCGCATCCAAGTGGAGCATTTTTGAACATTTCATTTCAACTATTCAATCGCAATTCACACCACTGCAATTAGTTGTCGGTGACAAATTGCCAGTTGTAGAACTTCCTTTCAATAATGAATTTCCATTTTATACTAAAATTACAAACCAATTTTGAAATTAAAATTTTAAAAATAGCTCTTTTTTTTTTGTTTCTATCAAAGTTAATTATTTTTATTTGCCTAATTAATTATATCGATTTCGCATCATTAAACAATGTAATTAAAAGGCAGCAACAATTTAACACACTTTGAACGTTTGCTTTTTAACAGAATATCAATAAAATTTTCTATTGACATTGAAGCATTCTGATATTGGAAAAAAAAATTTAAGTTTTTAATTAAAGTTGTAACATTAAAATTATACATTTATATTTAATTATTATTTGCACGACGAACATAATTCTTATTAAATTTATTATTATTCTTGTTGAACAAATGAATTTTACATAGAATGTGTATTTTGTTTTCTTTAATGACAAATAGCTAGCCATGCATTTCATACCACTGTTGATTTTGACACTCATCTTGCGCTGGGATATTAAATTTTCAACCTAAAATTATAATTGTCAACAGTTATCAATATCTTCCCAAAATAATAATGCACTTGTTTAAATTAATACTTACTTTTCAGAATATTTTTTTTTCAACACTAATGAATCAGCGGTTTTGATCATATGACAATAATCACTTGGTTGGCACTGATCAAACAATGCACCAGGGTAGCTATTTGAGACGACAATTCATCTAATTCAATCTGAAACACTAGCGTGGTAATATTTTTTTTAAATTTGCATGTAAAATTTATGTTTATGATCTATAATTGCATATTCACTGGGTGCACTTGGAATATGCTTGAATTATACCTTTATTTGAAATATTTCAGATTGCTGCTCCTTGCAACAAAACAAATGGCTTCTCGTCAAAAGGGAACATATCGCTCAACAAATTTGGAACGTGCACCGTATGCTTCTTTGATTGCTTTGAGTATTTCTGTTTTGGGGGTTGTTTCATTTTCATGGATTACATATTCTGCAGTTAACGTTTCTTTGCAGCAGCTACGAAGCGTTTTTGATGCAAGTGAACGTTTTTACTCGAATTGTATTTTTACTTAATGTACAAAATCAGTGCTTTATAAAATATGTAAAATTTCATTTATTTTTACAGCAACAGTTTCACTGGTTCGACAAAGTTAAACTTGTATTTATTGGCTTGGCAATAGCAATGCTTTCATTTCTACTTTTGTTAACAATATTCGGTTTATTGGCCACTGGATCTACAAGGGATCGTATATACAGCAGCTGGAGAAGTCGGATTAGCGGACGTATGACCATAGTGTTGCTATTTTTACTAAATTATTTCATCTATATCTGCTGGTTGGAAATTTTCACCGTTGTCACTGCTCTATTTTTCCTGAACATCTTTTTCAAGAATCTTTGCAAAACTGTATCAGGCTACGAATCTGAAAATTGCTTAGACTTCACAACGGTCGGTATCCTGCTCAACAGTACCGAATCTGTGCAAATATGGAATACATGCGGCGTCACGTTGCAACAGTTTTGCTTCTTCACCGACACTGCTAACGGCTATTACGTCATCAGCTATTTTTCAACTGCCGTTGTCCTCCTTGGATTGGTCCATTTTTTAATATGTCTAACGGCTAATTATGTGCATTTAAGTGGCGGCTTCAAATATTTTCAGCTTCGAACGATGCCACTCTTTGAAGGTGAAAACGTCGTCGATTACCAAAACGAACGTCTTGGTTGATCGTTTTTCACTTTTCAATTTCCTTTTGAACTGCATCTCATTTGAATAAAAAACAAATCTAATTCTGTTGATTTGCATTTATCTCAAATAAACTTCATTTGTCATTAATTTATTCTGGTCCTTTTTTAGCAAGCATTTCAGTGCAACGTGAACAAATTTTTCAATTCAATGCAAATTTATTTTTTCTAAAAATATTATTTCCTTTTATAAATATTACACATGGCAAAGTGGAGTGCGAATTATTAAGGTGACATCAGTGTTGCCCAAAAGAAAAGAAATCCACTATCTATAGGGATGCTCAGCTTCCCTACTCTGAGTGGAATTTATTCTGTTAAGAAGTTCTTGTCGACTTCGCTGGTCTCTACTCCCATAGGAATAGACTATTCGAAGTTCTATATACAAATCACCACTATCGTAATCTGTTCTATAGAACAATCAGACAGTATTTGTGCGAACAGCTTATTAAAAATACATTATGCAAAATACAAGTTACAGTGACGAAAAAAACTATCACACACAATCGTTTTTAACATGGCTATCCTCTTCAAATGGCACATTCATTCCCTTCTTTCACCCGCACTGCAGGTCACTGGTTTCGGTAGATTCGGGAGGAATGTTCTCACATACCATACAACAGAAGCATCATGAGCTGCAGGTATCTTTTTAGTTGCATTATCGCCGGTTTGGAGATGGGAGGTGTGCAATATACAGATAGACAGATTGATATTTTTTTTGGTTACAGATAACAGATAGATAGCCGCGACAGTGTGCGGGATTTGTGAGGGTTTTATGATTAGAGTTCTATACATAGTGACTGGTTCCCATTGCACTTGGTGGACATGCGGGCACCACGTGGAGCATCCTATCGGTTTTTTTCTTATTTTCTTCATCGTTGGTATTCTCCAAAGACACTGTTCAAAATTTCATTTCCAGATCAAGAAGAGTTTCAATACTCGTGACGAGTTCAAAATAATTTTCCACCCACACGTCTGCAGAAGGGTGGCGTATGTACTTGTGGGTCAAAAACGACGCTACCTCTTTACTAAAATGAGAAACTAGCGTATGGGATCACTGGAGTAGCCAGAATAACTTCTTCCGCCGGACAGCGATGCTGTTTCAACGATGGCATAGCTTGTTGTGCCACATGGCTGGCTTCAACCATTAGACTGCTTCAGCCGCTCATACTGTGTTCCTTCTTCACTGTTTTAGCAACTCATTCGTCCTGAACAACTTCAATTCAGAAATTCCATTCTGATTTCGCATTTTGTTCAAAGCGAATGTGATGCTCGCAAGCATTCATGGAAGTGAAGTGAAAACAAGTGCAACATGCGTCACAACAATCAGAAAACAGTCGTCACTATACAATCGTTTTCCATTTCTTCACGACATAAACACGTTATTGCTTTACCAGCTATTGATGACGTCATCTCTTCTTCATTTAAAACTGCTGCGTTGTTGACTGGATTTCTTTTCATTTTTATAGCGGTTGACCTTTGTTCCACTGACAAAACCACTTTACTGCGCTTCTTCACCAATCGAAGAAACGAATGGATTAACCACTACTTGCCGTTTTCGATGGAACCCATCCACTTGTGCATATAAATAGTGTAATACGCAGGATGAAAATGACCATTATTGACAAAGATCAAAAGCTTCTCATAAACACGGCCGCACACACACACATGAACAGCGCAACGTAACCAATGCACTGAACACGACGTCAAACGACGACTGCGCTCGCTCGCCTGCCACGACTACTTTTAAAATAGCGTGGGGGTGTGTTGCTCCGCATTTCTTCCAACGTTTGCCCGCGTAGTCTCTTTTCGCTCACGCAAAACGTGATTGGTTGATACAGAATTTTCAATTGCTCGATGGTCTCTTTTCGCTCACGCAGGCCGTTAATTGCAAACGAGACTCGTCTAAGGATCGTTCGATATTATTCAGATGCTTTTTTTACATTGGGACAAAGAAGGCGGTTTCTGCAGAAACCTGAATCTGTTTTCCAAATAATGACCCATGTGGATGGACATGGCTATTCCGAAAGTTATCAAGAAATGGATTGTTCAAAGCCCAACATCAGTTCATCAGTTTATGAATTGTCATTTTCATAACGTTCTTTAATGTTTTACTGTTACTCTACGTTCCAAGGTGATATTGTTATTGTGTATGTTCAATCTTTTACTGAATTCAATAAAATTACAAAAAATGAAGTTGAATTTGTTTGAATAAAATCCGTATTCAAAACTGAAAAAAGCTTTTTCCACTAATTTATTTTATTTGTAACAACATGTGTGGAACGAGCATAGTATGCGAATCCGAATTGACATATGGCAGTTGCTGGCATACACATACATTGCTTTATTCAATGTACCTCTCTATTTAAGTTATTTATTCATAAGGTGCACAGATTGCTTGATATAAACATTCTTTTCAAAGGCTTATATTGCAACCGACATCAAAAACAGAATGCTACAGCATTAGTAAAATGCTGGTTGAATTTAATATCATAACCAATACATGTTAGCCACCCGTCCAAAATGTGTTCGGCTAATCAGTGATCGGGTAATCGGAGTTCCACTGTAAATACAGAAAATGACAGTACTTATATGACGCTGACTCGTCCAGCTGAGCGCTACACCAGTTGAAAATAGTTCTCTACATTTGACGCATCCGTCAACTTATAAATGTATTTTTTTAATGTAGAGCAGAAATAGCTCTGTTTTTTAAAAAAATTATATTCAAAATTTTTACAGTAATTGTACTTTATTGTTAACCCTGTTACAGTATTCCTTAAAAAATTATTGTTAATATTATAAAGTTTTATTCTGAATACTCGTGTTTGTAAGATAATGCAGTTAAATGTCATTTTATATGCAATTTTTTAAATTCAGCGATAGAATTTTATATTAAATTAAACGTTCGACTTGTGTACCTTCATTTCCCTAGTTAATGTATCATCCGACTACAGTTTACTATGCTTGTATCTTTCTATGATGATCTTCGGTTAAAGTTGTTATTTTATGACGATTGTTCTTTTATTGATGAATGTCAATATTTTATTTCATTTTTTAAAATTTCTTTATATTTTTTAAGCATCTTATGACCATGGAATCGGATATAATTTCAGATTTAACTGAAGAGTTGAAGGTGGATGGTTTTCGTTTTGTTCTCTGTGAATATATTTTATGAAGCAGACAGAACTTTTTGATGTTTAGAAGTTGAAGCTGAACCGCGAAAAGAAAGAAAGTGAAATTGAAAATGTGACAAACGTTACCGCAGAAATGTTCACGCTTTTGAAAAAGAACCAGCCCAGCAAAAGTCACTTGTTTTTTACGGTGTGTATTTCCTGTTTAAAATTGTGCATTTTCATATTGCTGCTGTTTATTGTCTTAATGTTGAATTTAAACATTTGAAATGGCGTTTAAATGTTGGTTGTAAGAAGAAAAAGAAGGTCGTCTTTCGAATACATTTCGCTAGTTTTAGTCGCACCATTCTCCCGCTACTGTGTTAACATTTGATTTGAAAATGAACCCTGTACCCATGCCGCATGTAAATCCGATTTCCATAATTGGCTCTCCATGGTTGTGCGTTATTCAAGAAAAATTGATTGTTGGTTGTGAAGTAAAAAACAAAAACAAGTAAATTTTTTTCACCAAACTGAATACAATTGCCAATTTTCTCTGTTAATCATGTGAAAGTAAAAGCATTTCCAAAGATGGTCAACGTAAGATGTGCAAAAATAAATATGAGTCCATTTTTTGAAGAACCGTGGCAAATATCAGTGCTGCGTTGGTGTGGAAAGAGAAGGACAGTTTGCAGCACAGTTGCAAATCGACCACTGTGACTCTTCTTGATAAAGGCGGCACCCGTGCAGCAAATTCCATTTTCAGCATGCCTGTTGAACGTTCGTTTCTCAAGTAAATGAATTATTCGATAAATCAACCGAAATGAAATTGTCAGTCAAACAAATTTCAATTGTTATTTGTTTTGTTATTGATGGAAAATTAATCATTTTGCAAATATATAATCAACTTTAGACCAAACGAGTCAGCGCAAATAATCATTTCATCTGTTCAACCATCGCAAGCTGTTAATATGCACTTGTTGATTGAAATGTCCGTACACCAAGATGAAAACACGCCAGATTTACAATATTCTCCACAAGTGGAATCTGCAAAATGGCGTCCCTGGTATACGCAAGTGGACAATGTTCATTTCGACGCTGCCCGCGTGTCTGATTTTGAAGACTTGCAATCTAGTGAATCATCTCAGGACCGCTTGTACGCTGTTCTCGCTATGCATGCCGCTTTTGAGCGAACCGTACT
Source organism: Trichinella murrelli (assembly GCA_002221485.1). NCBI lineage: Eukaryota > Metazoa > Nematoda > Enoplea > Trichinellida > Trichinellidae > Trichinella > Trichinella murrelli. The sequence goes on along the minus strand of CM008135.1, from coordinate 13,493,636 downwards.
CCGGGTGGAGAAAAATGCCAGTATTGTTTAAACTTCATTTTAAAATGAGGAACGTTTTCTTTACACCACACTGAGGAGGAAATTTCAGCGTTGGAACAGCTGTATCTCAGGCAAGTTGCTGCTACTCATGCCGGCATCCATCGATGCACATTGTCCGCCTTGAAAACTCTGCATGCGTTTCGAATCGACGGAGAGGCATGCTTCCTCGTCATTTACGACATGTATGAATGGTTGTTGTTTTATTTTTTGTATTTTAACTTTTGAGAAACAACACGAATTGCTAGCCGCTGCTGGATTGCATTGTACTGTTTGCAGATCCCGTGCAAAGTTGTCACAATATTTGGAATTATTGTCTCGTTCACTGGAAGTGGTCGAATGCCGCCCGCTGACAGTCGAAGCTGAAATTGAAGATGTACTTTTGCAGTTGAGTGAGCAACGAGTGAAACATTTGGAAGCATTGTACGACTCGCTCAGCAAAACCGATTCGAACGGAATTCCCCTCGAACAATACCGTATACTGCGACTTAAGTTGGCGCAGGTTCAATTTTGCATCGCATTTATTCAGGCGTTTGAATGATAATATTTATATTAGTCGGCTTATTCTGCTGAAAAAGAATAAATAAAAGTCTTGCAGTGTTGAAAAGAAATATAGGTTTTATAGAATTTTCATTTTTATTATAAATGCAACTAACTGTTGACAGTATAGTAGCAACTGAAAGAACAATACAAGCGGGACATTTTAAAATAACCAACTACCAAATAACAATGTTCACATACTAAAGGCTGGAATATCTGTTCAAAGTGCTAATAGATATCTAACTAATATAGCAGACCTATGTGAAAATCATTACCACAAGGCAAACGCAGTCAGAGTGGTATTAGAGAAGTAAAACCTAACTGTTTTAGAGGGCTTTCTTATATATGCAAGCAACAGTTACTGAACTAAGGTAAAGAATATAAAATGATAGTAAAACTAATCAGTCACTGTCACTGGATGGAGTGGCAGTCTCAGGTAAACCTTCCTGCAACTGCAGCACGTGTTCGATTGGATGCACTTTGCCGTCTTCACAGACCCGAGCCGGCATTACCAGTCCTTGCCTGATGTGTGAAAGAATAATAATTAATAAAATTCAATAAGCAAATGAAACTTTTCACAGACTTCATCAAACTGTCGATCTGGTTGACAAGCTGCACTGCCTCGTGCTCTTTCTCTTCTTCAGTCATACCTTCCATTGGATTTGGTTTCGGAGTCTCGACACAGCCCAACACTGGATTTATCAGATCTTTCGCTTGTTTATATTCTTCAGTTTCTGAGTCGGTTGACGAAGAACAGTTGGAGTCGTCTGTTTTCGAATTCTTCAGCTGCGCCGAAGTCAGCATGCCAAGCGACGCAAGCAACCCAGCAGCGTTACCAAAGCCCGTATATTTCACCAAACGATCGACTAATGAAACACAACCAAGTCCAGCTTGAAAATAAAAAAACAAACAAACAACTCACCATTCTCCTTGCAAAGCACAAACAGAAAATCCGCTACCCACATGCTAACATGGGTCACACTAGTCATAAAACGGACCAATTTCCCCCGGATCGTGACATCATTCTCCGGTCTCGTGTGCACATCCTTCAGCGGAGGAAGGATCTCATGACGAAGGTACTTTCGATAAATACGATTCGATCGAGCTATGCAAATCAACAACGCCAACGTCGGCTGCATGACACCAGTATCCGACTGGAAAAAGGCACAGTCATCCGACAGATTCTTTTTCGTCGTAACGGAAAACTTACATCGTCGCATTGCTTTGACAACAGTTGCAGAATTACGTTCAACGCTGAAACGTCGTAGCCACGATATATCTTATCATTTCCGGTCGAATCAAAGCTACAAGCTGGAATTAGTAAAGGATACGTTTCCGGAATGCACAGCGTAAGCACATTGACCACTTGACTAAAAAAAACAATTTTTCGAAAATGATACTCAATTACGTCATGTGGTAAATTAGAATTGAATAATTAATTGTAAAAAATGGTTAAAATGTTCAGTCGAAGCGAATAAAATGAACAGTCATTACGAAATCAAATTCTGGTGCTTCGGTGCGCATTCGCATGCACTCAAAAGATATCGCCGGCACAACAGAACCAAATTGTCGAAAAATATACTAGTTTCATTCGCCTAAAACAAAAAAAATAACATGCTAAATAATTTCATTTGTGATTTCTGTGGGCAACTTGCCGAAACTGCTTGCATCGTCATGCCGGACGAGATAACTGTGAACAATACTTTGAACGTTTCGGTAGCCAAATCGACCACTGTGGTGGAAAGTGGCTCGACGTTGGAATTCTTCAGTTCAAGTAAAAACAAATACAGTTGTTGAAGTACATTGTATTCGTCGAGCAGTGGCACCGAATTTACTGTCGATAAACAAGTAAGCACGAACAGAATTCTCAAGTCGTAGAATGCGTTCTCGCATTGGAAGTTCATTGATTTGAAGCCTTCCAGTAATTGATGATAGCCGCTGTTGGAATTAAAAAAACAGAAAATTATACGCATGCAGCTTATCAAATTCAAAAATTAAGCATACCGAAAAACATTTCTAGCCTTTTCAGAATTAAACAAAAGATTGCACAAGACTTTCTTCGCCTCTAATCTCACTTCCAAATCCCACGGACCATTGTCGAGTGACTCGAAATCCTCTTCTTGCAGATTGGAAAAATGAAACAAATAGGCCATTAATTTTGTCTCGCTTATAAAGTCTGAAAATTCTTTGTCTCTCGACAGGACGCGAACCAAAACCAGCAAATCCAAAATTTCCTCCCTATCGTTGAACTGGTCGGCACGCTCGTCTAAGCAATTTCCAAGAAGACGCGACAATTCTTGGCGCACGTTTAGCGGACATGCGGAAAAGTCGAAAAAGAACTGAAGCTGAAATGGGAAAAATTACCAATTAAGAATAGCAAAAACGGCAGCAGAACAAAACAAATCAAACTTTTCTGTGCATTTCAAATATGGTTTGGTTGAAGTGAACTCCGCGATAGGATTTCAACTTTGTCAAAGAATCTTCCATGAAATGGACTTCGTCGTTTGTCAGACTATCCATATTGAGACACGTTTTGTTCCACAACTCTCAGAACCCGCCACAACAATACAGTACGATAATTGCTAAATGAAATTAAGGTTTAGTTACAGTTATTTATTGTTTATTTCAGCATTTAAACAATAATTTGAAAATTTACTTAGAAAAATGTCTTTATTAATTGAGTTGACATTAATAATATTTTATTTATTCAATTTTTGCTCAGATTGTTGCTAATTTGAAATAACACAGATTTGCTTACGAAGAACCCCATTTGTTAAATAAATCTAGAGTTACTCAACTAAAAAATATTAAATTGTAATTTGAATATGTATTTTATGGATGCATTACAATCAATTTACAGTGCCACTGCGACTGATGTTGTTGTTTGCGGAAGTTTATAAATTTGAATTGAACTAAATTAAAAATTAGCTAGCTGTGAAAAATAACATGAAGAATAATATTAATAAAAAATTTTAATTATAAAATAAAATGACAGAAATTATTTTAATGAGCTGCTCAAAAAATTTAATTTAAATTAAATAATTATTAGTTTTATAAAATACATTTTTTACAATACGACTCGATTAGTTTAAATTGAAAGCATTGCCATTCTGCATAAAATATAATGTACAGTTTTGAACTCGGTCACTTCAATTTAACCTACGTTTCAAAGTCCGTACTGTAAACATATGGAAGAAAAAAATTTTTAAGCATGTTATTGTTGATTTTCTTCTTATAATTGTAATGGTAACTTTGACTTTTTTCCCAAAATGTTAATTTGTGTTGTTTAATTTATGCAATTCGATAGTTGTTGAATTTTCATTGTTGGTATTCAATTTTTTCATGGGGTGATTGTATTTCATTGCTTGCCAAGTTCACCAATGACAAATGGAGTTTCTAATGACGTAACTAACGCGACATGCTTATGACATGTGCAATAATTTCATATTTTATGTTGGTCAAATTCTGTGCCTGAGTTATTGTTCATTTTCGTTTTTTTGCGACAGAATTTTCGTGAACTGCAGGCATGGAACTGTTTCGGAATGCGTTGAATTACATTAATTCTTCCTCTGATCAGTCGGACGATGATTTTGTTGGCCAAACGGTAGTAATCGGTTCTGAACGACTGCGAGTCCGTCAAAGAATTGCTGAAGGTAATCTGAGATATTTCCTTTTTTTGCTAATTTACATTTAATTATCCAGCAACTTTACTTCCAGGTTAAAACTTTCCTTTTATAGCTTTTCTCCAAAAAAATAGGCAAAGTATTTTTGCATGATCAAGTGAACGGTTTAATAGCCATAAAAGGATGTGTTTATCTTAGTTGAACATTCACGTTGTTGAGTCTATTGAACAATCAATTTTATGTGAGCGAAAGCGATTAGAATCGATTTAATGTTCCGTTTGATTCAGTTTGAATTGATCTTTTTGTCCATATCAGAGAATTATTTATTTGACTCTGTACGCATTCAAAATTGAAATTAATTTCATTTTCATCTTCAAAAAATTTGCTTTATTATTTAACAAATGTATAGATGTTCTTTTATTTCTTATGATTGGTTTTTCAAGTAGAAGTGAACTTTTCAATTTTGAACTTTTAGCCTCAACTTTTATTCTTTTCATACTGGGGGCTTTAGTTTGAACGAAGCATTTTTGATACTTGTTTTGCAGTTGTACACAAGGTGTTTTGTTGAATAATCATTTTTTATTTCACAATGTACTATTGCTAATTTGCTCGTTTTGGTTGTCAACAATGTTTAAACTGAAAATTCAGTATCATATGCTGTTTGCGCTGTAACTCTATAGGCATTTCAAAATTGTAATATGATAATTTTATGAAAATTATCTTTTTTTTTCAATATTTCATTTTATTTAAAAAACTTTTAATGACAAGTATTAAATTTTAAATTGTCAATATCTTGTTGATTGAAATTTAATTTTTTTAGATGGAGCATGTTTCGTATTTTATATAAGCAATATATATTCGTATAATAATTAGTATGATTTTATTCAGGCGGGTTTGGATTCGTTTACGAGACAGCAGCAGAAAACGGAAATCAGTATGCATTGAAAAGAATGTTTGCTGGTGACAAAGAAAGTTATAAAACAATCAACCGAGAAATATGCATTCTGGTATTCAAATGAAGCCGAGCCGTTGTTTTTGTATTTTACATGTCAAATTTAGAAATCGGTATCTGGTCACGAGAATATTATTCAGTTTGTGGCAGCTGCATCAGAAAACTCCCAAGCTGCTCGTCGTTATGAATTTCTTATTCTGACCGAACTGTGCACAGGTATGATACATACAAACGTATATATTGGTTGTCGTTATGAAGCTGTTGTTGTTTTTTGATTTTTTTAAACAAGGTGGGCCGCTGTTGAACCATTTGCGTGGTCGCCAAAAGCCGTTTGAAATGTGCGAAATATACCCAATTTTTTATCAAGTATGCAAAGCTGTCAAACATTTGCACTGCCGTTCTGATCCTGTGATTCATCGAGATTTGAAAGTTTGTTTGAACTGTGTCTCAATTTTATTCAAAGTGTAATTTTTGTTTTTAATTTTGTACAGATTGAGAATTTACTTTTGGATCACAAAGGAACAATAAAGTTGTGCGATTTCGGCAGTGCTACGACCGAGTGTTATTATCCAGATTCATCGTGGTCGGTGCAAAAAAGGGATGCGTTAGCTGAGGAGGTGTGCTTATGGAATTAATAATCAGTTGAGTCTAACATTAAAAGTTATGTTTTTTTTTTATTTCACGAATAGCTGAAAAAATTTACAACGCCAATGTATCGCGCACCAGAAATGTTAAATTTATTCGACGATTATCCAATTAATCAAAAGGTTGACATTTGGGTAAGCTATGAAGAAAAAAGATGATGATTGAATAATTGTTAAAACTGAGCATTTATTTTCAGGCTTTGGGATGTATTTTGTACTATTTATGTTACATGGAACATCCGTTCGAAGACAGTGCTACGTTGCGTATTTTGAATGCGAAGTTTAATTTTCCAGAAAACGACGAACGTTGCGCAATTGCTCATCCGTTAATATGTGAGGAAAAAAGAATAGATTGCAAATGTATTATTTTTTTGAACGGTTTTTTTTCAGGCAATTTAATTCAACCAAATCCGAACAACCGGTACGATATTGTCGCTTTGATTGAACAATTGCGACAGTCTGCTGAAGTGTACGGTATTGATTTGCAGGCTAGAGCAGATTTGTTTCCCACAAATGGTTAAGCGAGCTGTAGTTGTTTGGTTGTTGTTTTGATTTAATTGGTCTGCGTTTAGTGAAATCAGTTTCAACGCCAGTTATGGAAAACAACAGTTCTACTACCAACATGTTGGAATCGTTGAAAGGTCAGGCTGGATCGATATTGAAGAATATTCGCGATACGTCCACAAGAATGAGAAATTCAATACAAAAGTAGAGTGGTGGATTTTTTTTTCTTCGTGATTTTGATTTTCTCATTGCCGATCCATGGTGGATAATTGATGTTTCAGCAATGCCAGCAAAGTGGAATTGAATTCTTTGACCAGTCGATTGATGTTCTTGTTAGTTCCGGTCCATGGAACCGACGCCGGTATCAGGAGCAATGTGGCGCGGTTGCAGCACACGTTGCAGCTTCGACATGGTCATCACTTTAAGCTTTACAGCTTGACTTATCGAACGTACGTCGACGATTTGTTTGGCAATCAGGTAAGCAATGAAGAATGAGATGAACAATTTGATTTTAATTTTGTATCACTTTTCCAATCCGTTCATAGGCGATGCATTGTATTTTTGCCGACGGTGCGGCTCCGTCGTTGGACTTGTTGCTAACTGCTTGTAAAACCATGTACAACTGGTTGGAAAAAGATAGCAGAAACGTGTGCGTTGTTCACTGTTCGGTATGTATGGTTGTAGTTGTGTGCATATTTTTTATTTTCATCCGACGTTGTTTAAACAAATTAACTAATTCTACGAATAGAATTTTATGGATCATATTTTTTCATTTTTTAGAACGACGTTGGAAATGGGAGCTGCATTATGGGAGCGTTGTTGAATTTTTGCGGAGTATTTTCAAATTCAGTTGAAACGGTCGACTTTTTCAAAAAGGATCCTTCCATTCCGCCAATGTCGCCATCCCAAATCAAGTACACTTTATTGTCTTGCTTCTCGTTACTTGTCGTGTTAATTCTCTTCCCAGGTATATTGACTATTTGAATACGGTGAAAAAATGGCCGGCCGTTTATCCGCAGCCGATCACGATGCACTTGAAAAATTTGTCAGTGAAGCCGTTACCGTTGTTCAATCGTCTAAAGTATAGAAATTTTTCAATGCGTCGCAGGATTTTCTCATTTTCCCCATCATTCATTTATTGTCTGTCCACTTTCAGAAGCGGATGTCGACCGTTTGTTGTAATTTACGCCAACAACAGGAAGGTGTTCACTTCCGGTGATAATTTCGAATCGATTCCGTGAGTCGAAAAATTTTTTTTTTCAATTCTTCTTGTTCTTGAATATATTTTTTGTCTACTGTACTTTCAGTCTGTACGAGGTGAAAGATTGTTCCGGTTTTTCCGTGCCTTTGGACGTGACGGTGCACGGCGACGTGACCGTCGTCCTGTGCCACGCCCGGTCCACGCTCGGCGATCGCATGCAAGGCACGGTGACTGCGGTGCGCATGTGTCAGTTTCAGTTCAACTGTGGCTTCGTCGACTGTTCAGTCGACCAGATGACGATGAACATGTAAACGGAGGGGAAAAAATGGGATAGATTAAAATGCGATGTGTATTTTTGTTTTACAATTTTAATTATTTTTAGGCAAAATTTGGATTTTGTCGACCAGGGGGACAAATATCCCAAAGATTTCAGTGTTCAGTTGAATTTCAGTGCGCTGGAAGATCGTCGTACTGGGTGCCATTCGGTCGACTTGCATGGGAATTTCGACATAGCGCCCAACGCGTTCAAAGTGGTATTTTCCACTGAAAATGAGCTCCAGCGTTTCATTTATCAATACAGTTCAGTTGTGCAGACTTATTCAAATTATTCGTATTTTTTTCTTGATCAATTGATTGGAATAATTGTAGAAACGAGCACTGGCAAGCAACCGTTTCAGTGTGACGATGGATTTCAACAGTCCAACAAGGAGAAGAGCAGCGACGACCACGAGGTCGAAAATGATCTTCACTTGTTGCACATCTCACCGTTCGGCGAGACGGGCGTGGTCGAACGCCAACCGAAACCAGCGACGGATCAGCATTCCAATCTGCTCGACTTGCAATACGATACGGTCGATTGTTGCCTGTTGAATTCGGACTCGGTCTCGACTGCAACTGGCGCTTCGAACAGACGCGACTGGGACACGGATCAACGGCACGATTTGGTCGACAGTCTGTTGGACGCAGATCTACAGTATGCCGGCCTGTCGGACCCGTCGGCCCATGATGAGGCGGCGAAATTGACCCTGGCCAGTTCGACCCACGTGACCAGAAATTACAGTTCGCCGTTGTTGAACCAGGCTGAGTCGAGCCGCCCCGTGGCTCCGGTGCCAAGGTCGACGACAATATTTGGCCGGCCGGGAACCGCCCGAACGACGACAACCGTCAGCATCACGGCAACAACAATGCCCACGTCAGGTTAATATTATTATTATTATGGTGGAAAAAAATTTATTTTTTTCCTTTCTTTTTTTGCTTTTCTAGAACGAAACAAATTGCAAGTTTGCGATAAACATTTCGAAGATCTGTTGACTAGTCAAGGATTTACTGCCGCGAGTTCGTCCGCGAAAACGTTGCAATCGTTGGCATCGATGCGACGCGACCAAGAGAATCTACTGTTGACTGAAGATGAAATTAAAGTATAAAAATTTTTTTTATTTGTTATTTAAAAAATTGTTTAAAAAATTTTCATCTGAAAATTTTTGTTCTAGATTCGTTCTTGGATCGAGGGGAAAGATCGTAATATACGTGGTTTGTTGTGCTCGTTGCATACTGTACTTTGGCAAGGAAATGAAAAATGGGAAGAAATTGGTATGGCTGAGTTGGTCACTGCCGCTCAAGTGAAAAAGTATTATCGCAAAGCTTGCCTCGCAGTGCATCCCGACAAGGTGATTTATGTTAATTTGTTTGTTTGTTTGTTTGGTTTTTCTTAAACCCACTGTTTCAAATGACGCGCTGACTACTGTATGCACTGGTTGTGCAATGACTTTTTGTTGTTTGAATTTTTTTTGAATGTTCCAATTTCTAGTTAGTCGGTACGGCCCACGAACAACTGGCCAAGTTGATTTTTATGGAATTGAACGACGCGTGGTCAGAATTTGAAAAGACCGCCGAAATGTTCTCCTTCAAATAATATGAATCGTCTCGTTGGTTTGGCACAATTTATTATGCTTTTCACATGGAAATTTGAAAATTTCTATCAGCATTCGTTTTACGATAATTCCATTTTCCACTGAACTGAAGTTTTGCCTTCATTTGGATGAGTAGTTGATTTTCGGATTTAACACATCTATCAGTGGTGACAATCGCACAATACTTTTTTCTACTTGTTATATTTTAATTATTATTATTCTTGTTGTCGTTGTTGTTCCAATTTTTCCTGTGCTGTTGGTTTTTAATAGTCCAAAAGTTTATCACTTTTCTTCCATTTGCATGTGCAAAAAGTGGTTTTTTTTTCGTTCGATGGCCAAGGATTGAATAGATAAATAGATAGTTAGATCTCTGTGCTGTTGAATCGTCTAAGAGCCGAACTGCTCAAGTCCAGTTCATGCCGAACAATAATTCCATTTTCCATTTTTTCTTCCACTCAATTATTTTGTTCGGTGTTCTATGTTGTACGCATGCGTAAATTTGTGTTGTTGTTGGAAGTTTTTTTTTGCATTTGTCTCTGCCGCTGCGATGTGGTTTCGTTGCCGCTTTATACATTATCATATATATATATATATATGTATGTATCTATAATTTTGTCTCGCTCAATTGGTTGATGCATTGCAATTAAATTTCCAGCCAATACATATATACACACAGAGAGAGAAAGAGTCAGTGTTTGTAGTGTTGAAAAAAAAAACAATAGCGCAATCGCTACGGTTGACCTGTTTACTTTTGTCGAAGCGATGTTTCCGTTTTTGTTTTCAGATATGTATGTTGCAAAGAAAAAAAAGACAAGAAAAGAATATATATGTTTTGATAAAATAGTATTTGGTTGTTTTGTTCAGGTTATTGGGCAAAAATATGGTCGAATGTCGAGCAGTTTGTCCATCTCTGTTGATCAAGTGAACAAAAGTAATTTCTGACATTGCAGAAATTATTTGCATAAAGTAGAAACCCAACCGACAAATGCCGCGTTATTTTTTCAACTTTGCCTATTTGGGTTCGCGTTTTAGCGGTTCTCAGTCCCAGCCGAATCAACTCACTGTTCAGGGCGTTCTCGAAGTAAGCCTGTTCCAATTTGCATATTTCGATTGTCGACAAATTGATCAATCAATAAGAGCGTTGTTTCATTTTATCAGAATGTTCTGGCGATGATTTTGCTTTCGCCCCTCGGCGAAGAGCCGCGCTGGTATTTCAGCAGTCGAACCGACGCCGGCGTCCACGCGTTCATGAACACAGCTACTGTAGATTTGGATCCTGAACGTGACTTCGATTCCGACTATTTGAAATCCGCTCTCAATTCCATGCTCACCAAATTGGATATGGAAATTCGGTGTGAATTTCGATTGTGAAAAAAATTTTTTATTCTTATTTCTTTTTTTCCAGCATCAACAGTTGCAGACGAGTGTCTGGAGGATTTTGCGCCAGACGTCACGCCCTCGAACGGGAATATTTGTATCGTTTGGCAATTTTGAAGCCCGAATTCGAGTCCGACCACCACAAGCAAACGAACAACACGTCGACAACCCAAAACGCCCACCACTCGTTGCCGTTGATCGAACACCGCCGCGCCTGGGCGCTGTCGTCCGCTTTCAACCACGAACGCTTCCGCAAGGCGGCGTTGATGTTCCAAGGCTCGCACAATTTCGCCTCGTTCATGACGAACAGTGTTGGCAATTTGGACCGACCGACCGGCATCGCCACTGTGAAAAACATCTCCCGCCTGGATATCGACTTCGGCAAAGCGCTCATGGATTCCAAGCACGAACCTTGTTCGGATTTTTTCAACTTTTTCGACGTCTCTTTCGTTTCTCGTTCATTTCTCTACAATCAGGTAAATTTTCCAACCCCACCCACTCGTTCTGTCTGTCCTGGCCTGGCCGAATCCCATTTATATCCGCACCGCGTTGTTTTGTTCTGTTTAGATACGTCGAATGATGGCCTGCATGGTCGCGGCGGCGAAGCATCGAATCGAACTCGACGACATTGAATGGCTACTCAACCGACCCGACCCGGCCAACTGGGCCAAGCACCATCTCACGTTGGCGCCGGCCTACGGTCTTTATTTGAAATCGATCACCTACGACGACAAAGGTCAGTGTTGTGCATAATGTGTCCGTCTCTGTGTGTGTGTGTGTGTGTATGTGTTTATTTAAGACTTTTTGAAATTTTTATTTTACAGATTTTACCGAGCCCCACCCTCTTCACTGCCGACTTCAAGACGATGCAGACGAAGAAATGCCATATCCGCTTCCGATGAACGTCGAATCGTTGCTCAATGGAAACGGCGATCTCTGATTCGTAGTTCAGCAAGCCAATTTAGCAGTAGCAGCAATTGAAATCGTCTATTTTCAACAATTCTTCTATTTATCCGTTGTCACTGCGGACGCTGTAAAAACCGTCTACTAACAACTGCTGCTGCTCTACGACAAAAGGTATCAGTGTTTCCTTCCTATGGTCTGTCTATCTGCTCGTTTTTTTCCTTTGGATTAGCATCGTTTATTGTTCAAAAGTTTTCCACTATATCGACTAGAACAGCAACAATATTTGTAAACATAATTCATTCTGTTTTCAATACGTCAGCGGTTAGATTTTTCGGTACCGGCACGACCACATCCGCCGACGTTCCTCTCAAAACCAAATCGGGCGTGTCTTTGTAAACATCCGTGTAGAGCAATTCGAGCGGTGGCTCGGGATCTTGCAGTGCCTCTGCCAACGCTTTCTCCACTTCTTTGCGAATTTGCTTTTCCATATTCTGCAAAACCAATTTCCACATTATATATATATATACACTGCTTGCTTTTTGTTCACATTTTTCATTTAATAATAACTACTTTCAATTCTTCTTCGGTCGCCAAATTTGCCGTCAGCATCTTCTCACGGAAGCTGGTGATGGGATCTCGCATTTTGCGCACTTTTTGTATTTCTTCTCTGGTTCGATAGCTGAAATGATTAATAGATTTGTGAAATCGACAAATATTATCATACTGAAAAATTGAAATTTCAAATTTCACATTTCCCCCCTTTTTCATTATTACCTTGTACCGGGATCGCTCATGCTGTGTCCGAAGTAACGGTAAGTTGCCATTTCGAGAACAATAGGCCCGTTTCCTGCGCGACAATATTCAGCAACCCATTTAGTCGCTTGGCGCACTGCCAGCACGTCCATTGCATTCACCTTAACACGAATTTACTGCCATCAATTCATTGTTGCGGTTTTTTTCCAAAATTCACTTCTCCAACCCCGAATATTATTATACCAAATGCATTGTAAACAATACATACCCACAATCCGGGAACGTAGTCACCTCGAGTGTAATATTCTGTCGAAGCTGATGACCTTTCAACTGATGTTCCCATACCGTATCCGTTGTTTTCACAAACAAATACGCATGGTAAATGCCATAATTTTGCCATATTCAACGCTAAAATAGTGCTAATTATAATTATAATTATAATCGTAAGTTTAATGAGCTGTGCAATTGGAAATTTCTTCTAGAGAAAACATTTCTTCATCATATGTACAGTACAGCTTTTTTACGCAAATTTCATGTGAAATAGTAACAAAGAAACATAAAAGCATATTACATTCAAAGAGTTGGCCTTGATTGGATGCACCGTCTCCGTAAAGACAAAATGACACCCTTTTCTCATCCCGATATTTGTAAGCGAATGCTATACCAGTTCCAACAGGTATCTGCAATGGACCAAGTGTCGACAAACAAAAATGCACATGTTCAGCATACAATATTACCAACCTGAGCACCTACAATGGCACATCCACCATAAAAGTGTTGTTTCGCATTGTACATGTGCATAGAGCCACCTTTACCATGAACTGCCCCAGAAACGCGTCCTTTAAAACAAGTGCAGTTGTGTAATCGGTCAGTGTTATGAACACAGACGTGTAAAGAACAAAAAGACACGATTAGCAAAAATAAAGCACTGAAACTTTACCGGCTAATTCGGCGAAAACTTGCTTCAAAGTAATGCCAGACAACAACGACCATCCGTGGCATCGATAAGCTGTAATTAACGAGTCGTCTTCATTCATCGCAGCTTTCATACCAACAGCAACGGCTTCCTGAAAATGTTGTATATCAATTTTGAATATTCACCAATTCATTTCAATCCACCTGTCCAGAATAAAGATGACAAAAGCCACGAATCTGTTTCTCTTTGTACATATTGCTGGCAGTTGTTTCCATTCGACGCACAAGCAACATTTCGCGCAAATATTTCATGGCTTCATCTCTGGTAACTGTCACTTGCTGCGCAGGAGCGCTGTCAAGCTTGTGCGTTTTGAAAGGCTGAAAAACACGTTCAACATATAGAAAGGAAATTTTCCAATTCAACCACAATATTTACTGTAATTTCCAAAGTAGCTTCTGCTGCGGTCGAGAAATTCAATCTGGCGGCACTACGGCCAATCTGAAACCAAACAACGAATATCATTCACAACCAAACCGCAAATATAAAAGTAACGCTTCACCACAGCAGGCGATGGAACGCAACGGGCCAAGTTCAAAACGTACATTACCACTGAAACACAAAACAATAGACAACATTTGTGACAAACTATGAAAATCGTCTTTCTGTATTCAACAATGCAATAAAACAAAAAAAACCATTTCGCACTACCAAGTTGATTCAAACTGAATAGGAACTGTATTGAATTCAAGTTCGAAATTAAATGTTTTAAAACACAAAAACTGTTACGTAAATACGTTACAAATGCAAAATAATGGTGACAATCAATTGTACAGAATGCCGCTCAATTATTGAAAAGCAAGTTTACAAATTCTGCTCATCCTCCTCATTTTATTAATTGCAGCAACTGTTGAATAGTAATGTAGAACTGATAGTTGTTGTTTTATGAAAATTGAAACTAAAATGAATTCAATTTTAAGGAAACTAAAATACTTTTATATTAGTAATATAAGAAATTTTTTTTACTAATTTCCTACTGTAATCTAGTCATTCATGGAAATTTTAACGTCATATTCGAAACTCAAAATCGCCTGTTAATGTAATGTAATACAACAATTTTCCAGAATGTTTGAGCACATTTGTATTAATAGTTTAGTTTTAAATCAACAGGAATGTTGTTTGTTCAATGCATGTCGAATACCATAGGCTGTATTACGTATGGTACTGTGCGTAAATAATACTATCACATATATGCTTATTATACATTTATTTTATAATGAAACAATGGTAAAAAAATGAAATAATGATCATGAAAATAAATAATAATGGCACTGGTTGAATGGTTGCGTAACGCACGGCAAGGACAGCGCATTATCAATTCATTCAATAATTGGTTTTAGCGATTTGCCTTGCTCTGACTACGGTCTCTAATAACGGCCATCAACACGGCACCAGTTTTGCTGCATCCCAAGAAACACAAACTCAGCTGACCATGAGATTCGAATGGCAGATACGCTACTCACCATTGATTAGTCCCAATGATCACTTGGCGCGCGTGCTGTCAACATACAGCACCTGATTCGTAGCTTCATGTGGCCATGTACATAGATTAATTTTGACTTTAACTACATCCATTGACCTACATCCACATGGAGAAAAAGATCTGTTGGTTAGGGAGTCGGTATCTAACACTCTCCCACTGATGGCTTCTTCATATTTCCAATCCTGATTAAACAGTTTACAACTTGCGTTTGTCTCGAAATGCCCAACGTCCCCTACACCACAATCACGGTCACAAATAATTATTTTCGTATATTCCATCTGCAGCTATAATTCTGGATTAAGCAATAAAAATGACATTTATTTCAATGTAAGACGATTCCATTATATTAAAACCTAATTTTCTTATTACTGTAGGTTTAACAAGATAACCAAAATGGAAATGTTTATTATTCTGCGGAATTCGGCATTCTTTTAATGTTATAAAGAATAGAATACAGTGCCTTACTGTGATTTTACTAGAATATGTATAATAAGCGAAATATATGTTTCAACGACATTTGCATACTGTAACATGTATTGCAACGAATTTTTAAACAGAAAAATGTAATAGAAATATGAGTGTTCCATGTCAATTAGCAAATAAAGTGACGACGCTAGCAGTTTGAAATGCAAATTACACGACTTGATGCAAGTTATTGTATAATGTGTAGTGAACTGTGAATGCAATGACCACCATAAGAACATAAAATAATTCTGCTCTAAATGCAGTTCTATAAACTTAATCAGTGCCAGACCACTTGTCACAAAACTTTTCAATTACTATTAACTGCCTTTAATAAAGAATCGGTAACTGTGATTATTTTTCTGCTTTTTCCAAAATTGCATCGATTTCATCATTCATTAATGGTGAGTTATTCTGACCGAGAAAGAAGCTGCAACCGCATCCGACGCTATTGCAACAAAACAGCAGCACAACAACTGCTTCAGTATCAACAATATACTTAGTGAATGCAAGCATTGACTATATATTTCGATAAACGCGAGGCAATAATGAGCCACTAGTATATTTAAAAAGGAAAAGTGTTTGCCAGATAATGATACCGTCAAAAAGACAACACAGCGGTTAACCGGCTTTCTCGCACTGACTTTTAAGTGATTTCTGGAATTACTCGTAATTTAAGTGGTATACAATTACGTATTTTACTTTTTCTACTGATACGTAGTGCAAACCAGAGTAGTACAGATAATTAACGTTCTACTCATCATCTTCATATCCTACTTGAAACAGTTGCGATCACAAAAATCTCCGAAACAACAAACCTTACATTTATAATCACCAAAACATAAATGAAGATAGTACATTCAGTTTCAAATCTACTACAAGCAAAAGAAAAAAATGCAGTGGAAAGTACACATGAGAATAAAATATTCATTCAACACATTTCCATTCTGGAACAGATATCTCATAATACAGCACACACAATGAAAGAACGAACTTAATTCGGAAGTAAAAATGAAAATTTCCATTCTAAATTGTTGGATACGTTTCACATAGGTCAATAACAAATTTTGGGACCAATTTTGCAGAGAAAAATAGCTTCAATAATATGCCAGCATCTGCCACCCTTAGAGACAGCGCATCAGTCAGAAACCAAAATATGCATAAATTTGCATATTACAAATCACTTAATTCCACATAGTATTTAAGACAAAAAAATAAACACGTGAATGAAAAAATATACAACAAATAACGTACAATTAAAAGCGTGAGTGATAACTAAAGCGAGGAGGCGCAAACAAAACCCAACATGGAATTATCGTTATAGGGGCGTAGCCCAAGATGCAGGACGATGGAACCCCATCGCTTCAAGGCTTTATAAAAGCTAAGATCAAAGTGTAGTATCTGTTCTTATCAGCTTAATTTCTGGTATGAATCCCAAGTGGATTCGTTAAGAAATTTGCATAAGTTTTTGAAAAAATAGACATTTGGTCGAGTGCTCGCACCACCATTTGTCGCGGGTCGTCCTGATATTGCACTACATTCAGGAACGGCCTATTCCCTCCGGGGAAGTGTTTTAGAGAGTGCGGAAGAGGAACGGTTGCGATCGGTCAAGTGGTTCGGAGGATCGAGTGACAGCCGGGTGGCAGGGAGCATGTGTAGTGCAAAGACACCAGCCTTGAAGTCGGGTCGCCGTCGCGGTAAAGAGGTTACGGATGGAGGTCAAACCGAACGAAAGGAAAGACGGCGTGGATCTCGCAATAGTACAAGCGCAACGGACCTTGGTACGAGGATGGTTACGCGTGGGCGAAAGAAGCTGATGGAGGCGTCGGTACGCGAAGCGGTTCACCACGAAGAGCCCTCGACGAGTACGGTGGTCGTCGACGTGGTGAAGCCTACGAAGAAAATTACGGGTAGAACGGCGCGTCGTACGAGAAGAGCGCCGAGTGGTGATGGACAAAGACGAGAGAGCGGACCCAGCGGTGCGATTTGTGGCCAAGCCGATTCGTACAGCGGCAACGCTGTTACGGACCGTGCTGAAGCCAAATCGCGCCGCAGTCCCAACATTATGAATGCTGGTCAACCCACTGTTAAAGCCTCCACACCATCACCACCAACAACTATACCGACCCCTTCGAGTAGCCCACGTACGCCATGCCTCTCCAAGCGCGGAGCGAGATCCAAAATTCCGTCCACGCCAGACACACCATCTACTTCTGGCGGTTCAGGTAAGCAACGTGTTTCGGTGTCGCCGTTGCTTAGGACGGAAAAATTGCCCGACCTCGAAGTTCTCCAAAGAACCGAGGAACAGGTGACTGTACGGGCAACTTTCCCAATTGCCCAGGCGGTGATTTGCCCACTGGGATGCGAGAAGCCGTATACGGCCGTAAGACCAGATGGCCAATTTGCACACCAAACGTTGACTCGACACTTTGTCAGAGTCCACAATTGCCACAGCGTCCAGTGGCATTATCGGTGTCGCAATTGTAATACGGATTTCTTGCCGGCAGATCACCGATATCCCCTCCGAGTTGTGAACACTCATGTTCGCAGTTGTGTTAGCCGGTGGGAGATAACCCGGAAGTTGGGAGAGAGCGAAGATTTGCATGGAGTTCGTTGCGATCTTTGCGATTACGTTGGCGTGTCGAAAAGAGCCGTCGGAATGCATCGCCGCCGGCACGCCAACGAGTACATTATGCAAAATACGGGTACGGCCGCTCAAATCGAGGCCTTGAGTAAACAAGTCGGCGAAATACGTGTAGCAGGCGACTATAGTCAGTTTAAGTTTGGTAAACGGGTTCGGCAATACGTGGCACCAACGCAAAGGCGAGACGGGTTGGACGACGAAGATGTTCGTGAGGCCGAAGAAGAGGAGGTGCCAGCCGAATCACGTACCATCCTAGGTGAACCCAGCACCGCAACTGCTATAGGAGCTGAGGAGATCTCTGCAACGGGTCCAGTTCGAGCAGACACAGCTGCTCAGCAGATGATCTGCCGGATCGGGCAATGGTGTGTCTGGCCGCAGGACTACCATTCGATCCCGGCACCTCAGTGTTGGACAGACACGTTGATGGATCTCATGATTGAACAAATCGTTCTGCAGCGCTATCCCGATGGTGCGGGTGTGAGCGTGATGAGCTGCTCAGCAGTAAGCGCGGCCCTACACCACGAGATATCTGCAGAGTTTGCCGCCCAGGTCATGCCCTCACATGATGCCAGTTTGTTCTATATCATTCCTGTGAATGTTTGTAATCATTGGCAAATGATTGTGCTGGATGTGGCTGAACGAGTAGTTCATTACTACTGTTCTCTCCGCGAGCATAACACTGTTGTTTTATCGTCTCTGTTATCGCTAGTGGAGCTGAGTGGTAAGCACACTGGCTGTACCTCGTGGAAGATCGAGACTCACGATGGCGCGCCGGTGCAAACGAATGCGTTCGATTGTGGTCCGTTTTCGTGCTTGTTTTTGAAGCACCTGCTGCACGGCATCGACATGAACTTCAGTGATCGGGAGTCGGCGGCTTTGCGCACCGACTTGAAGTTTATGATCGATGCGGTAACAACTCCCGTCGTACCGGCGACGGATAAACTAAAACGAACTGACGGCTCACCGGCTCAGTTGACCCAGTTCCAGCAGAAGTTCCTGAGCGCTTCTGACAACTGGCAATCGGCTGATGTCGACTTGCAAGCGGTGTACGATGAAATGGTGGAGAGTATTGTGTCCGGACACAATGAACCGAGCTCTCGTAACGCCAGCCGTTTGCAAAAGAAAAGTCCGGGTAAAGGAGGAAAAGGACAGGTTCGCCTACGCAGTGCGGTAACGCGTGACCCGGCATGGCTGAAATCTGCGTCAGCGGTTCAAAAGGCGTTCAATTCGGCACCGGCCCGTACTGTGAATGCAATCCTCCGGCGTCCGAATGCCTGTCCTTCATTTACTGCCACGCAAGTGGCCGACCACTACTTTAATCTCAGACCGGCGGTTACCTCGCTTGCGCCCGAGGTTATTGACATCTTACCTCCGCCCGCCACTGATCACTCGATGCTTGTTGCGGAGTTGAGTGAATCGGAGGTCTGGGAAAAGATGCAGAAAGCGCCCAACTCGGCTCCTGGTGCGGACAGGATTACCATCCGTATGGTGCGGGTGGCGGATCCAGGTGCGTTGGTCTTCACCAGGTTTTATCGTGTGTGCCTGTCAAGAAAATGGGTGCCCCTGCAATGGAAGCAATCTGTGTGCAAGCTCCTTTACAAGGACGGGGATAAGGAGCGCCTCGCCAACTGGCGGCCTATCGCCCTGGAGCCCGTGTTACAGCGGGTTCTCAGTGCGGTAGTCGCCAGCAGAGTGACGAACTGGGCGAGGGCAAACGGGTTGATTTCCTTGGAAGCCCAGAAAGGCTTCCAGCCAGCTGATGGTACCTCCGAGCACAATTTCGTCATGGAGGTTGCTATACAAGAGGCAAGACGCACTAACGCACAGCTTGCCATCAGTTGGTTAGATATCTCCAACGCCTTTGGCACAGTGTCGCACGAAGTTTTATTCTCGTTGTTGGAACATTATGGGCTGGAACCCACTTTTACCACTTTTATCAAGAATTTGTATAAAGACGCGACAATTGTAGTCAAAGGCGCCAATGGAACCCACGTCACCGCGCGCTGGTCAGTCGGAGTACGTCAAGGTGACCCTTGTAGTGGTATTTTGTTTTGTTTGTTTGTTGAACCACTCTTGCGGTCAGTCTTACCTGTTTTACCGTGTGAGGCGGAAACGACAGCGGTGAACGTGTTTGGGCAGCCGATCACAGCGCTGGCTTACGCTGATGATATCGCGCTGTTCGCCCCATCCATCGGGGTTATGCAACAACAGCTGTGCAAATCCAGGGCATGGCCAGCGCCATGGGCTTTCGGTTCAACCCGAAAAAGTGCGCGTCCCTGTACTTGAATCGTGCAGTAGTGAATGCCGCAACATTCACGATAAGCGGGGAGGAAATACCTGCTCTCGTACACGGGACACTTTTCGCTATCTTGGAGTGGCCGCTGGGCTGGGTAAACCCAGACTCCTTTCTCATTACTGCGTGAGAACCTCCGAGAAGCGGAACTTATATTCCGGTCAAAGCTGGCTCCGTGGCAGAAGATGGATGCGTACCGGTCTTACGTACTGCCACGTTTGACATTTCAGCTTATGATTGCAAAATTCAACAACATAAAGCAATCGGCCGGGCAGTATGACCGCGCAATACTGAGGCTTGTGAAGCGTTGCTTCCAGCTTCCAGTGGAGACGTCCACCGACTTCATCAGAGCCCCCAGACAGTGTGGAGGTCTGGGCGTGCCATCATTGCGTGAGTTGTACGCAACCGCAAAGGTTTCGCGGGCACTCAAGATGCTCTGGTCTCCCTGTCGGGTAGTCTCGAGCCTGGCAGCCAGTCAGCTTCAGCGAGTTGCGTCCGCGTACTTTGCGAAGAGGTTGAGAGATGTTGAGGCGGCTGACCTCTCTACCTTCATGAACGCCGCGCGATCTACGCCGCTAGATCGGTCAGGGTATCCGACCTGTTTGTGGATGGACGCACGCAAGCAGATGTCGTACCTGACAAAGGTAGCCGGCGTTGACTGCTACTTCCTCGTTGGCGAGGCTGGGACCTCTTTCTTCATCCGGAATGGCCTCGGTCAGACGGTCTCAGTGCTCAGCCCCTTGAGGAAGAACAAAGTTATGAGTGTTTTAGGGGGGGCGATCCAAACTCGCCATCTGGACGCCTGGCTCCAATGCAAGCGCCAAGGAAAACGCGAGCTGTGTCGTACTCGACCGGTCATCTTCCCGTTTTATTACGACAGGGAGGTACACCAGCTTCGCCGCGATGCGCTTGCGTTGCCCGCTCGCCTTGATTTGTTACCTTGTCGGGCGAGATCCTCTATGCGCTCGTACCAGAACTGTCGGCGGTGCGGTTACGACGGAGAGACCCTGCCGCACATCCTCCAGCACTGTCGGCAGTTCAGCGCCCCCGCTTACAAGCCCGGCATGACGCAGTTCAGGGACGCCTGGAAACGGTCATGCGTAGGCGTTCCCCAACTCCGCGTAAACCGGGCTCTACGGAGATTGGGTCGAACAAGCGGCCTGATCTTGTGGTCGTCGACGAGGAAAAGCGGTTTGTGATTTTGCTTGATGTTGCAATCGTGTTTGAGAACACAGCCGCTGCCTTCGTCGATGCCCGGACCAGGAAGTGGGCGCACTATGAAAAGGAGATCCTCGCCTACCGGCTACGAGGATACTCCGTGACGTACGACGCCATCGTCGTCGGTGCTCTGGGGACGTGGGACCCGAAGAACGATGCCATCCTGAAAAGGATCGGTGTCGTCTCCCAAAGGTACTTACGGCTCATGAAGGTTCTCGTGGTGTCCGAGATGTTGGAACATTCCTCACGGATATACAGAAGACACCTCGGCCTGCGAGACCTTCTCCCGGACACCGGCGCGAAACGGCGACCGGTTGGCACGACGGAGACAGACCCACCCGGTGGTGATTCCGTCAGAAGAAGCGCAATTCCATCAGCGCTAGGGCATCAGGTGGGAAATGCCTGGAACGGCGGTTCACGTCACCCGTCGGGACGCCCTCGCAGCGTGGTGAGCTGCAGTGCCAACCGTGCCTGGCCCTCCCGATCCCGCCTTCGCTGGAAAAGCGCCGATCCCGCCCAAGGTCCAGCCCAAACGACCCCCGCGGCACCACCAAAAGCCGGCTCCGAAGCAAAAGCTAAGCAGACCGTCCCGAACCAACGGCCCTGTCACGCTTGAAGACTTCGTTTCTTTCTTGCTCTTTTTGTATTTTAAATTTCTTTAACAATTCAGTACCTAACTGTATTGTATTTTTGAAAGATCAAATAAAGCATCTGTTCTTATCAGCTTAATTTCTGGTATGAATCCCAAGTGGATTCGTTAAGAAATTTGCATAAGTTTTTGAAAAAATAGACATTTGGTCGAGTGCTCGCACCACCATTTGTCGCGGGTCGTCCTGATATTGCACACATTCAGGAACGGCCTATTCCCTCCGGGGAAGTGTTTTAGAGTTGGAAGAGATCGGAGCGATCGGTCAAGTGGTTCGGAAGATCGAGTGACAGCCGGGTGGCAGCGAGCATGTGTAGTACAAAGACACCAGCCTTGAAGTCGGGTCGCCGTCGCGGTAATGAGGTTACGGATGGAGGTCAAACCGTACGAAAGGAAAGACGGCGTGGATCTCGTGATAGGACAAGCGCAACGGACCTTGGTACGAGGATGGTTACGCGTGGGCGAAAGAAGCTGATGGAGGCGTCGGTACGCGAAGCGTTTCACCACGAAGAGCCTCGACGAGTACGGTAGACGTCGACGTGGTGAAGCCTACGAAGAAAATTACGGGTAAACGGCGCGTCGTACGAGAAGAGCGCCGAGTGGTGATGGACAAGACGAGAAGCGGACCTAGCGGTGCGCATGTGGCCAAGCCGATTCGTACAGCGGCAACGCTGTTACGGACCGTGCTGAAGCCAAATCGCGCCGCAGTCCCAACGTTATGAATGCTGGTCAACCCACTGCTAAAGCCTCCACACATCACCACCAACAACTATACCGACCCCTTCGAGTAGCCACGTACCCATGCCTCTCCAAGCGCGGAGCGAGATCC
Organism: Trichinella murrelli; assembly: GCA_002221485.1. NCBI lineage: Eukaryota > Metazoa > Nematoda > Enoplea > Trichinellida > Trichinellidae > Trichinella > Trichinella murrelli. The sequence continues at coordinate 13,470,642 of CM008135.1, read as the reverse complement.
AAAATTCCGTCCACGCCAGACACCCATCTACTTCTGGCGGTTCAGGTAAGCAACGTGTTTCGGTGTCGCCGTTGCTTAGGACGGAAAAAATTGCCCGACCTCGAAGTTCTCCAAAGAACCGAGGAACAGGTGACTGTACGGGCAACTTTCCCAATTGCCCAGGCGGTGATTTGCCCACTGGGATGCGAGAAGCCGTATACGCCGTAAGACCAGACGGCCAATTTGCGCACCAAACGTTGACTCGACACTTTGTCAGAGTCCACAATTGCCACAGCGTCCAGTGGCATTATCGGTGTCGCAATTGTAATACGGATTTCTTGCCGGCAGATCACCGATATCCCCTCCGAGTTGTGAACACCCATGTTCGCAGTTGTGTTAGCCGGTGGAGATAACCCGGAAATTGGGAGAGAGCGAAGATTTGCATGGAGTTCGTTGCGATCTTTGCGATTACGTTGGCGTGTCGAAAAGAGCCGTCGGAATGCATCGCCGCCGGCACGCCAACGAGTACATTATGCAAAATACGGGTACGGCCGCTCAAATCGAGGCCTTGAGAACAAGTCGGCGAAATACGTGTAGCAGGCGACTATAGTCAGTTTAAGTTGGTAAACGGGTTCGGCAATACGTGGCACCAACGCAAAGGCGAACGGGTTGGACGAGAAGACGTTCGTGAGGCCGAAGAAGAGGAGGTGCCAGCCGAATCACGTACCATCCTAGGTGAACCCAGCACCGCAACTGCTATAGGAGCTGAGGAGATCTCTGCAACGGGTCCAGTTCGAGCAGATACAGCTGCTCAGCAGATGATCTGCCGGATCGGGCAATGGTGTGTCTGGCCGCAGGACTACCATTCGATCCCGGCACCTCAGTGTTGGACAGACACGTTGATGGATCTCATGATTGAACAAATCGTTCTGCAGCGCTATCCCGATGGTGCGGGCGTGAGCGTGATGAGCTGCTCAGCAGTAAGCGCGGCCCTACACCACGAGATATCTGCAGAGTTTGCCGCCCAGGTCATGCCCTCACATGATGCCAGTTTGTTTATATCATTCCTGTGAATGTTTGTAATCATTGGCAAATGATTGTGCTGGATGTGGCTGAACGAGTAGTTCATTACTACTGTTCTCTCCGCGAGCATAACACTGTTGTTTTATCGTCTCTGTTATCGCTAGTGGAGCTGAGTGGTAAGCACACTGGCTGTACCTCGTGGAAGATCGAGACTCACGATGGCGCGCCGGTGCAAACGAATGCGTTCGATTGTGGTCCGTTTTCCGTGCTTGTTTTTGAAGCACCTGCTGCACGGCATCGACATGAATTTCAGTGATCGGGAGTCGGCGGCTTTGCGCACCGACTTGAAGTTTATGATCGATGCGGTAACAACTCCCGTCGTACCGGCGACGGATAAACTAAAACGAACTGACGGCTCACCGGCTCAGTTGACCCAGTTCCAGCAGAAGTTCCTGAGCGCTTCTGACAACTGGCAATCGGTGATGTCGACTTGCAAGCGGTGTACGATGAAATGGTGGAGAGTATGTGTCCGGACACAATGAACCGAGCTCTCGTTGCGCCAGCCGTTTGCAAAAGAAAAGTCCGGGTAAAGGAGGAAAAGGACAGGTTCGCCTACGCAGTGCGTTAACGCGTGACCCGGCATGGCTGAAATCTGCGTCAGCGGTTCAAAAGGCGTTCAATTCGGCACCGGGCCCGTATTGTGAATGCAATCCTCCGGCGTCCGAATGCCTGTCCTTCATTTACTGCCACGCAAGTGGCCGATCACTACTTCAATCTCAGACCGGCGGTTACCTCGCTTGCACCCGAGGTTATTGACATCTTACCTCCGCCCGCCACTGATCACTCGATGCTTGTTGCGGAGTTGAGTGAATCGGAGGTCTGGGAAAAGATGCAGAAAGCGCCCAACTCGGCTCCTGGTGCGGACAGGATTACCATCCGTATGGTGCGGGTGGCGGATCCAGGTGCGTTGGTCTTCACCAGGTTTTATCGTGTGTGCCTGTCAAGAAAATGGGTGCCCCTGCAGTGGAAGCAATCTGTGTGCAAGCTCCTTTACAAGGACGGGGATAAGGAGCGCCTCGCCAACTGGCGGCCTATCGCCCTGGAGCCCGTGTTACAGCGGGTTCTCAGTGCGGTAGTCGCCAGCAGAGTGACGAACTGGGCGAGGGCAAACGGGTTGATTTCCTTGGAAGCCCAGAAAGGCTTCCAGCCAGCTGATGGTACCTCCGAGCACAATTTCGTCATGGAGGTTGCTATACAAGAGGCAAGACGCACTAACGCACAGCTTGCCATCAGTTGGTTAGATATCTCCAACGCCTTTGGCACAGTGTCGCACGAAGTTTTATTCTCGTTGTTGGAACATTATGGGCTGGAACCCACTTTTACCACTTTTATCAAGAATTTGTATAAAGACGCGACAATTGTAGTCAAAGGCGCCAATGGAACCCACGTAACCGCGCGCTGGTCAGTCGGAGTACGTCAAGGTGACCCTTGCAGTGGTATTTTGTTTTGTTTGTTTGTTGAGCCACTCTTGCGGTCAGTCTTACCTGTTTTACCGTGTGAGGCGGAAACGACAGCGGTGAACGTGTTTGGGCAGCCGATCACAGCGCTGGCTTACGCTGATGATATCGCGCTGTTCGCCCCATCCATCGGGGTTATGCAACAACAGCTGTGCAAAATCAGGGCATGGCCAGCGCCATGGGCTTTCGTTCAACCCGAAAAAGTGCGCGTCCCTGTACTTGAATCGTGCAGTAGTGAATGCCGCAACATTCACGATAAGCGGGGAGGAAATACCTGCTCTCGTACACGGGGACACTTTTCGCTATCTTGGAGTGGCCGCTGGGCTGGGTAAACCCCAGACTCCTTTCTCATTACTGCGTGAGAACCTCCGAGAAGCGGAACTTATATTCCGGTCAAAGCTGGCTCCGTGGCAGAAGATGGATGCGTACCGGTCTTACGTACTGCCACGTTTGACTTTCCAGCTCATGATTGCAAAATTCAATAATATCAAGCAATCGGCCGGGCAGTATGACCGCGCAATACTGAGGCTTGTGAAGCGTTGCTTCCAGCTTCCGGTGGAGACGTCCACCGACTTCATTAGAGCCCCAGACAGTGTGTGGTCTGGGCGTGCCTTCATTGCGTGAGTTGTACGCAACCGCAAAGTCGCGGGCACTCAAGATGCTCTGGTCTCCCTGTCGGGTAGTCTCGAGCCTGGCAGCCAGTCAGCTTCAGCGAGTTGCGTCCGCGTACTTTGCGAAGAGGTTGAGAGATGTTGAGGCGGCTGACCTCTCTACCTTCATGAACGCCGCGATCTACGCCGCTAGATCGGTCAGGATCCGACCTGTTTGTGGATGGACGCACGCAAGCAGATGTCCTACCTGACAAAGGTAGCCGGCGTTGACTGCTACTTCCTCGTTGGCGAGGCTGGGACCTCTTTCTTCATCCGGAATGGCCTCGGTCAGACGGTCTCAGTTCTCAGCCCCTTGAGGAAGAACAAAGTTATGAGTGTTTTAGGGGGGCGATCCAAACTCGCCATCTGGACGCCTGGCTCCAATGCAAGCGCCAAGGAAAAACGGCAAGCTGTGTCGTACTCGACCGGTCATCTTCCCGTTTTATTACGACAGGGAGGTACACCAGCTTCGCTGCGATGCGCTTTGCGTTGCCCGCTCGCCTTGATTTGTTACCTTGTCGGGCGAGATCCTCTATGCGCTCGTACCAGAACTGTCGGCTGTGCGGTTACGACCGAGAGAGACCCTGCCGCACATCCTCCAGCACTGTCGGCAGTTCAGCCCCCGCTTACCAAGCCCGGCATGACGCAGTTCAGGGACGCCTGGAAACGGTCATGCGTAGGCGGTTCCCTAACCTCCGCGTAAACCGGCTCTACCGGAGATTGGGTCGAACAAGCGGCCTGATCTTGTGGTCGTCGACGAGGAAAAGCGGTTTGTGATTTTGCTTGATGTTGCAATCGTGTTTGAGCACACAGCCGCTGCCTTCGTCGATGCCCGGACCAGGAAGTGGGCGCACTATGAAAAGGAATCCTCGCCTACCGGCTACGAGGATACTCCGTGACGTACGACGCCATCGTCGTCGGTGCTCTGGGGACGTGGGACCCGAAGAACGATGCCATCCTGAAAAGGATCGGTGTCGTCTCCCAAAGGTACCTACGGCTCATGAAGGTTCTCGTGGTGTCCGAGATGTTGGAACATTCCTCACGGATATACAGAAGACACCTCGGCCTGCGAGACCTTCTCCCGGACACCGGCGCGAAACGGCGACCGGTTGGCACGACGGAGACAGACCCACCCGGTGGTGATCTCCGTCAGAAGAAGCGCAATTCCATCAGCACTAGGGCATCAGGTGGGAAAGGCCTGGAACGGCGGTTCACGTCACCCGTCGGACGCCCTCGCAGCGTGGTGAGCTGCAGTGCCAACCGTGCCCTGGCCCTCCCGATCCCGCCTTCGCTGGAAAAGCGCCGATCCCGCCAAGGTCCAGCCCAAACGACCCCCGCACCACCAAAAGCCGGCTGCGAAGTCGAAAGCGCCATGATCCTTCCCGAACCAACGGCTCAAGAGTTTTTGCAACATGTGATGGATGACTTTTTCAGAAAATTGATGAAATATTTTGTTGGTGATTGTCAGATTTACAAATAGAAACAACCCCACATTGGATTAAAATTGCATTTACATATTATTATTCTGACTAATTCTTATTTCTGCATTGTAAATCAATCAAGAAAATAGCGTTAACAAAAATTTGAAACTTTTTGGATGCTGTAATTTGTAAACAAAATTCAGGAACAAATGTTATTTAAACAAGAATCTGTTTTTGCTCAAAATGTTGTGGATTTCTTGATAAACATTAACAAAATCATTTTTTACTAATATCTTTTTAACTTTCTTATTTTATTTGTTTTCCTTTCATGAATATTAATATTATATTTTAGTTTCAGTTTTTTACCATATCTCTAGAAATACGCAATAGGGCAACGTGGGACCAAGCTTATTGTTGCTTTCTAATTTTTCCTACATTCTCACACTATTTTTGGAAAAAAATATGTTTTACGAAAATTTCGTAATTTCGTGGGCTATAGACTTTGTTGTTTTCGCGTTTTGGGTGAAAAATGTTTTGTCGAAATTTTGAATTCTTTTGATGGCTATGTTAACATATCGATAGATTGAGAGTCCTGCAAATTCTGTTTGAACACAATCACATCCTTCTGGAATAAATTGATTTTAAAGTTGGCAGTTTGTCTATCTTAATTGATAGAATATTTACGGAACCGTAACTTTGTGATACATACCCATTGTACGTGAAATTTAATAAAATAAGCATTTCATATTTTAATTTGGAAATGATTAGTCTTTCTATATTTTTCCCGTATTGTTCAATCCATTATATTTGAGGTTATAGAGCTGACTTTCTTTGACAACTCTATAAACCATTTTTCAAATGCAAATTTACAATGCTATTTATATTTTCAAAAGCATTCAAGTGTTATTTATGCTGTAATCATAGCGTGAAAAGTCAAACGATTTAGCAGTTTTTCTGTATGTCACATTTCATTTCGTCAAAAGCGATATTTCACCTTTCATTTTCTTGCCGCATTCTTTATCACTAGAATGTATGGAATTTCAAATTTATTTATATTCTTTCTTGTTGATGATTTTAGCAAATCGTATTTTTTTGTAATGGTGTTGCTTGTATCAATTGTTTATTTGTCATTTGTTCTAATTATATTTATTATTTTGGTATTTTTAGTAATTGTGGTTCCCATTAATGGATTGAAGCTGAACATAATTTCTATGCTAACTTTTCCTGAAATATGTTATTAGTTTTATTCAACACATGTATTTAACTGATATTATATTTTATAAGTTGATTTTTGATAAAAACTGCTCATTAAACTTCGAACATTGATTGTAAGGAAAACATTCAATACAATGTATTGCATGACATCACACTTTCACGCAGCTAAATTCTGTTAATTTTGAAGTGTTCACAGATTATGTTAGAAATATTTAGTCTTTCAGATTTTCATATTATTTCAGTGAAAGAAAATCTGTATCGTAATGAAATTTTACGTTATATTGTGTATTTAAATAAAAAGCAAATGACATTCGTCATTTAATAAAATTGTTCACCATATGCAGGCTACTACGCTATTAGTGATTGTAAGATGAGCCGTTCAACCAGAGCAAAGTAGTTTTCTATTTGCATAATTTACTTATTATCAAGCACCACTTTAGAGCATTTCTATTAAATTCAGTTATTTAATGCTGTGCAACGGCTACAGGGACGTGTTCAACAATAATTCCGCTCTTCAATACCATCTTTGAATTATATTTGATATTATGCTGTCTTAATTTTTCTATGAATGCAATTTGGTTGTATTTTAATTATGGTGAAAGTGCACTAATTTGCATTTATATTAGTATTATTATTGTTCCTTTTCAGATAATTAAATCAGATGCTTTACACAAACGTGTACCTATATTTGTTTCATGTTGAGATGACCACAATAATATTATTCACTTTCGGCATTGTCATGATTTGGAAACATGCAACAAAAGATTGGCATGTAGGAAATATAATTCCACTTTTGAAAGTCGTCTATTTTTAAAAGGTAAGTGATGTTCGAGATGTATGCTGATACTTGATATATACTATTCATATGACTTGACAAACATATAAATGTGAACTTATTAGATTTTCTACTATCACAATTCACTTATAAATTATTAGTAGTACATTACTTTTGATTTTTAAAGCTGCTTCAAACAAACAAAAGAAGTATAGTACATATTTGCGTTCACCATTTTCACTTTCACAATTCACATAATATGAAACTGAATACTTCATATACAGGAAATGAAAATGAAGTACAACTTGTAATCATTGTTATTGCTAGTTTTCATGTTAAATTTGCATGTTTTCAGATATAAAAGTTATGCATCACACTAATGTAAGTATCACTGGAGCCATTCGCAGAAATCTTCAACGAACTACCATTTCTTGCAAACATTCAATTGCACATGGAGAAAAAGTAAGCAATATAATAATGCTTATGACATGATCAACATCCTGCATGATACTGTTTGCATTTACTTTAGATGTGCATTTTTAGTATTAATTTACTTATTTTTAATATTTAAAAAATTACCTTTCAAATACTTTACATCGGTGATCGAGTCTTTTAAAACATTTATTTACTTATTTATTCCTTACATCTATATTTGCTGTTTGTATGTTACATGATCATCGTTTTTATTAATATTTTACCAAATTTCAAATTATTTCACGTGAGTTCCTGGAATTTTTTTTGAATACTTTAGTTCTTTTTCAAAGTAATTCTTAAAAAATCTATATATTCTTTTTAACATAAATTTTGATTATTTTTTATTATGTACTATTTTGTCTTTCATTTCATTTCCTTTCCTTTCATTCTCAAATCAGAACTTTGGATCAATCTTCTATAATAATAATAATAATAATAATAATAATAATAATAGTAATAATAATAATAATAATGCGGATAACTGAAAGCAGCAATGGCTTTCCACAAAACGTATGCACTCATGTACATGTATGTTTGCTTTCTTTCAGTTTTCACTTTCTAAAAATATCTCCG
>CM008135.1:13442914-13462915 GCA_002221485.1 Trichinella murrelli | reverse complement strand
CACTGCACGAATATTACAACGACGATGATGTGGAATTGGAAGGTAAAATTGTATTTCTTTCTTTTTATGAAAAGATCAATAGTATTAGCAGTTGATTCGTAGTTGTGGCAGTAGTACTTGCTATTCCAGTCTAATCTACTACTACTACTACTAGCAGCTGCAGCAGCAGTATTGTTGGTTTTTGATTTTTGGCAATAATTTATTATAATTATTTAGCCATGGCAAAAATGATTGATCCGTCAGCTCCGAAGCCAGAAGGAGCAATTATTTATCCCGCAACGGGCGAGTCGGTTCGTGTGGCGCCGACATTTCCCCGGTCGTTGACGTCTGCTTTGCAACGTTATGGAGTATCGAATGCGAAATCACTGGTCGGCACGGTTCTTGACCACGCTGACGTGCTGCCGGCACGCTCACTTATGGTCAGTGCAACTGCTGTTCTTTTTTATTTATTTACACTTTTTTTCTCAAATTTTAATTAATATTAATATTTTCCATATCTTCTCAGGCAAACTACTCAGTCGTTCTACGAAGCTTGCTTTTGTTGTCGAACAAAATGATCAACAAAGTGGAACCACTTCTAAAACCGGAGACGAGTATGAATACAGCGTTTTACTTTTATTATTTATTTCTTGTCTCATTATTTTGTCTTTCATCGACATTTTCACAGGTAGCATTGGTTTATCCGAACAACGATCCGTTAGGATTCATGGTCGCTTTTTACGGTTGTCTGCTTGCTCGCATTATTCCTGTTTTAATCGAAGTTCCCATATCGAAACGGGTATGCGATGATGTATTTTCTTTTACTTCCATCAAAAGTGGCCTGTTTGCGTTGTATTTTGCATGCCAATTCCATTCCAGGATGGTGGTATTCAGCAGGTTGGTTTTTTGCTCGGCAGTTGCAGTGTTCAAGTTGCGCTGACTTCGGAAAGTTGTTACAAAGGTTTGCCCAAAAGTCCCAACGGTGACGTGATCGATTTCAAGGGTAAATTATGCGGCTAACTAAGGGGAATTTTTTCATTTTCGTTTATTCTATAAAGTATTTCATACAATTATTACAAAATCAACAAGTGGAAACTTTTAGCCTGGCCTAAGCTGACCTGGTTGATCACTGATCATTTGTCTAAAGCGCCCAAGGATTGGTTTCCAACGTTGATGTGCGATGATGAACGAATTGCTTACATTGAGGTTTGTTTTATTTCAAAAATAATCACCATATTATTTTGCAGAAGATCATTTTCTTTATTATATCATTTTTTATAGTATACAACTGATAAAGAAGGAAGTGTCAAAGGCGTTAGCGTTTCATTTGCCAGTCTTACTGCTCATTCAAAAGCTCTGACAGCAGCTTGCCAATACAAAGAGGGTAAATCTATCTGTCTGCTTTAATTTTTTTTAATCACAAAATAACATTCAGGAGAAACGATGGTTTGCGTTTTGGACTTCAAAAGGGAAGTTGGATTGTGGCACGCGATTCAGACTGTAAGCGGCTAAAGATTGAATTGTTTTGCTTTTTGAAACGAAGGAAATAAATAAATATATATATTTTTTTCTTGCAGAGCGTTTTCAATGCAATGCACGTAATATTTGTACCGTATTCGTTGATGAAAGTGAATCCGGCTGTCTGGTTGCAAATGATTACCAAATGCAAAGGTTTGTAATCAATTCAATAAGCTATAAAAAAATGATGTTTTTGTTGTTGTTGTTGTGATGGTGGTTTGTGAGTGAAATGCAAAGTTTCAGCTTCTGTTGCTTTGGCTAAATCACGCGATCTTCATTGGGACTGCTGGCTGCTCGTGATTGCAAAGACGTCAATTTGAGCTCGTTGCGCATCCTGCTGGTTGCCGACGGTTCCAATCCGTGTATGATTTCATATTTTGTGGATATCTTGGTTGTGAACTTTTCTGTTTGATTGTTTGCTTTTGGTTTTGCAATTTCAGGGTCGTTGACCTCTTGCGATCAGTTTGTGAACGTTTTCAAAAGTCGTGGTCTGCAGAACAACGTGCTTTGTCCGTGCGCATCTTCGTCTGAAACGTTAACAGTGGCCATAAGACGGTATGCTTGTGCTTCTCTTTTCCTTTCTGAAGAATCATTGAATTTGTTGCATTTCAATTTCTTTTCAGCGGTGGTCAGACGAACAGCAACTCCATTCGCGGCACGTTGTCCATGTCGGCACTTAGTTTTGGCGTGGTTCGAGTCGACCAAGACAGCAGCCTCACGTCGTTGACTTTGCAAGACAGCGGTCAGTTCTTCTCCAGGGGGTATGTGTGTGATGAATGTGTGAATAATATCAAAGTTCAATTTTGACTGCTTGTTTGAATTTTAAATTTAAATTTAAATTTTAGCCATCGTTGCCGTTGTGAAATTGAATGGCTCACCTTACTTGTGCAAAGCGGATGAAATCGGCGAAATATGTGTGCTCGCCCACTCGACCACGATGTGCTACTGGGGTCTCGAGGGCTTGTCTTATCAAATATTCAATGTAAAATTGAAATATACATATGTAATAGAAATAAAAAAATTAATTTTTATTTTATTTGTTCAGGTTGAACCACTGGGAGCTGATGACAGGCCAATAAGCGTGATGCCGTACGTGCGTAGCGGATTGATCGGCTTTTTGGCACCTGTATGCGTGATGTTAATTAACTTATTTCAAACAGTGGTGAATTAAAAATTTATTTACTTTGTAGGGTGGTTTGGTGTTCGTTTGCGGCATCAAGAATGGTTTGATGTGTGTTTCGGGACGTTATCACAACGTTGACGACATCATTGCCACTGTTTTGGCTGTGGAGCCGATGAAGTTCGTCTACCGAGGACGTATTGCCGTTTTTTCAGTGAAAGTTCTACGCGACGAACGGATCTGCATCATTGCCGAACAACGAGCCGGTGTCTACGAAGAGGACAGTTTCCAGTGGATGAGCGAGTGCTGCAAGCGATCGACACCATACACATGGTCGGCGTATACTGTTTGGCTTTGGTTCCTCCGAACGGTCTGACCAAGGTAGGCAGACTGGCTGTCCCATGCATGCTGTGTTGCTTGTCATCAATCGTTTTGCCGTTGGCGTTGTTTCCATTCCACGTCTTTTCAGACTCCACTGGGCGGCATTCACGTATCGAGACGAGGCAGAAATTTCTGGACGGCACGTTGAACTTTTCCAATTTACTAATGTGTCCGCACACATGCGTGACCAATTTGCCAAAGCACGGAACCTCAGCCAGGTTTGGATGTTTTTATTTTTATTTTTACTTTGTGCTTTCGGTCAAATGAATATTGAAATTTGTTTCCTTAAAAAAAAAATTGTTCAAGGTGCTCGAATTGCCGTTGCTCAAGGTAGAGATCTTGGTCCTGTGGACGAAGATCAGGTAACCAAACTCGGCAACAAAGTGCACAACAAAATGGGCGTATTTCTTTCTATCCCACTTGATACTGTAACATAAATGCACAAAAATAGGGGTTAAAAATGTTTGCCTTATTTCAATTCAAATCTTTTCTACATATATATATATAGCAAATTTATTTTTATTTGTTCAAAACACCAACATCAATAGGATATGATAGGATAATTAATTGTTGGACGAGAAAAGAGGTATTGTTTTGTTCACTATTGTGGAAATTATTTTATTTACTTGTTTTTTTAATTCGAATTCTTCTTACTAATTTGGTGAAAAAAAATTTGTTGTCAATATGTGATCAATTTTATCATAAGTACACAGTTGTTGTTAATTTAGCATCAATATTTGCATGAAATTCTTCGCACGCGAGCGTTGCAAAGTCCCGATCATGTGTTGTTCACGTTGATCAATTCCAAGGTATGGAAATAGGATGAAAAAAGTTTTGTACAATTTGTTCCAGCGAGTTGTGACAGTGGGTCAGAGCATTGCTTGCGAATTTCAGGGAGCCGAAGTGACAAGTCTTACTTGTGCAAATTTGATGCGTCGCGCTGATCGTATCGGATGTCTGCTGTTGGAGAAGGGTCGCCTGAACGTTGGCGACCACGTGGCGTTGATTTTGCCCCGGGAATTGAATTGATTTGCGCTTTTTACGGATGCCTTGTTGTTGGTATGCTTCAAGTTTTGTTTGTTAGTTTGTTCAATTTTTGCAGTCCATAAGTGAAGAAGAAGAAGAAGATAATGATAATGTTGAAGCAGTCCAAAGCAAGAACGGAATGAGTAAACCAGTGGTGATTTTTGACATTTTCAGGAATGGTTCCAGTTTGCATACGACCGCCACATCCGCAAAATTTGCAAAGCACCTTGCCTACAGTGAAGATGGTCGTCGACGTCAGTAGATCAGTGGCGATTTTGTCGACGGCCAGCATAATCAAACTGCTGAGGAGCAAAGAAGCCAACAGTCGAGTTGACGCCAAAGCATGGCCCACGATATTGGACGCTGAGGAACCGTGTCGTCGCAAACACGTCGACCAGTATCGACCTCATTCACCCAACAGTACCTGCTATTTGGACTTTTCCGTTTCAACAACTGGCATGCTTGCAGGAATCAAAGTAAAAATAAATCACCTTCGATCTTGATATAATTTTTTTTTATTTTTTAACGAAAGTATTATTATTACAATTTTGGCGATATAATTTCAGATGTCTCATCTGGGCATCTCGGCGCAGTGTCGAAGTTTGAAAATGGCTTGTGAGCTGTATCCGTCCAGACACGTCTGCTTGTGCTTAGATCCGTACTGCGGTTTGGGCTTTGTTTTGTGGTGTATATCGAGGTGACCATTGTTGTTGATGCTTTTTCCAATTGTTTATTATATGATAATTTTTTTCGTTTCAACTTTCCTTCTTTTGTTTCAGCATTCACTCAGGCCATCATTCAATTTTGATTCCACCATCTGAGATCGACTTGAATCCATCCGTGTGGCTTTCTTCAGTGTCACATTTTAAAGGTATTGTATTCATCGTTTGTTTGTTTGTTGGTATTATAATTTTCATTTGATGAATTGGGTATATTTATTTTTCAGTTCGGGACACGTTCTGCTCGTACGGTGTGGTCGAGCTGTGCGTTCGGGATTTGGCTTCCCAAGTGACTCAGCTCAAGGAACGCGGCGTGCAACTTTCCTGCGTACGAACATGCGTCATTGTTGCAGAAGAACGCCCACGAGTGCAACTGTGTGCAGCATTTGCAAAATTATTCAGCTCATTGGGTCTGCCACAAAGAGCCGTTTCCACAAGTTTCGGTTGTCGCGTTAACGTCGCTATTTGCATGCAGGTTAAGCATTTTTAAGAAGCAGTTATTTGTTTATTTTGCTTGTTTTTTATTGATTTGCTTTTTAATTCAATGTATGTGTATTTTTTTATATAATGACAGGGTGCTTCGAGTCCAGATCCTTCGACAGTCTACGTTGACATGAAAGCGCTTCGCAACGACCGTGTTACTTTGGTGGAAAAAGGTTCCCCGCACAGTTTGCCCGTGATGGAATCGGGAAAGGTGGGTGATTGAGAAATTTTTAATTATTACTTTCTATTTTTTTTTAAAATTTTTTGTAGCTTCTTCCCGGCGTCAAAGTTGTCATTGCCAATCCGGACACTTGTGGGCAGTTGGCTGATTCTCATCTTGGAGAAGTAATTTATTCAACTATCCGGGCGGGGGGGGGGTGTAATTTTGTCTGTTTTCAATTGTGAATCGAATTTCAGATATGGGTGCAAAGCATGCACAACGCATCCGGCTATTTTACCATACACGGCGAAGAATCGGCAATTCACAACAGTCACTTTAACGCGCATCTTTCAACAGGCGACACGTTGTCCAATTTTGCAAGAACTGGCTATGTGGGCTTTCTGAGAAGAACGCAGGCTGTCACTGCTGACGGAGGCAAGTCGAATGTTTTATTGAGAATAAATGTGTAAAATTGTGATTGTAATTTTTTTCTTCATGATCTTATTATTAGATCCTCACGATGCGGTTTTTGTTATTGGTGCTCTGGACGAAACGATGATGCTTCGCGGCATGCGCTACCATCCTATAGACATTGAAACGTCCATTCTCAGGGCAAACCGAAAAATTACAGAATGGTAATAAATGTTCTAATAAGCAGTCTTTTTTTGCTTAATCTTTGTTTTTTAATGATAATTACGAATATTGTAAAAATTGACTATTGTTGTTTTGTCTGTCATTCACGTTAGCGCTGTATTTACGTGGACCAATTTGCTCGTGGTCGTGGCGGAGCTCGAAGGTTCAGAGAACGAAGCGCTGAATGTGGTGCCTTTGATCACGTCGACAGTTTTGGAAGAGCATTATCTCATTGTCGGGGTAGTTGTGATTGTCGATCCCGGTGCTATTCCAATCAATTCACGCGGCGAAAAGCAACGCATGCACTTGCGTGATTCGTTTCTCCACGACCAGCTGGATCCAATATACGTCGCCTACAACATGTAAAAAAAGAAGAATAGAAAAAACGATGCGTTTGTTGCTTGCTCATGATGCTGCTGCTGCTGCTGCTGCTGYTGTTCATTCATTGTTGGCTTAAGCCGACAGAAAGAACTTCTTACCTGCATTTTCTTTTCACAAGCTGTTGTTCATTTTGTCTCCTGTTTTCTTATTTTTCACATTTTCATTTTCTCTCTTTCATCATACGCTTTTTTAAACGCATTCTTGTTCTTTTTTTTCTGAGCAAAAAAAGATGTTTATTACCAAATAGGAAAGATTCTTCTTTTTTGTTTTTTTTTTCTTATTTGATTTTTTCTACTTTTACTTCACTGATCTTTGCTATATTATTATCAATTATTATTATTAATTATTATTATTATTATCGTGTGCGCTGTTGCTTCATGTTTCGGCATTCGTCAGCGGCGTTGTACACTACTTTTTGCTCACGACGTGTTCAGTCTGTTTGTTTGGTTTTGTTTGTTTATTCAATTTTCATTTTTTAAATGTGAATTTTCACACGCGACGTTGTTTGGCCATCGTCGTACGCTGTCGTCTGTGCTCGCAGCTGCCCTACTGTATGTATTGGGATTTGATGTGCAAGTTTCAGTCATCGAGCTTATTTTCACTGACCAGCAAGTTGTTGACGGTAGAATTTTGCTTACCAACACAGTTGCGAGTAAAATTTAAATAATCAACAACACGTATCGCTGCAGTATTAATGTTTGATTTGCAAAGTATTTTAATGTTCAATGCAAATGCATTTTCATTTGTTTTTCCATCAACAAAGCATTTTTATTAAAATAAAAAATATATTCACAAGTAGAATTTAACAAAATCAACATACATGAATACATGCATGCAAATATACATAGAAGAATTTCACACACACGCATGTGCAATAAAAATAATTATGATTATGGATGGATGTTTAAAAAGAATTATTCGCGTAATCATTATTTCAAAATTATTGTAAATTTGAAAGAAAACTTTTCCAAATTTTGCATCACTAGAATGACATTCTTGATGAGAACGATTCTTTCTTTGGTCATGATTTTTTCTTACAACTGTTTATGATGTTCCAGCATCTATAATGTATATATTGATCAAATCAAGCAAATAAGTAAAATTGACAGCATTATTTCGACTTTACAGAATTGATTTCACTTTTGTGATTTCATTGTGATTTTGATTTCAAATATTGAACTTGTGCTTTTTAAAGTTTAAAATTTTCCAACGGTAAACTGCTTAATTTAACTTTAGCCAGAACTAAACGCTTTAGCAATTTAGTTGGTTTCGTTGTTGTCATTGTGAATACAGCGACAAATAAGACTGCATTGAAAATTTTCGAGATATTTCATTTGTTTGATATTTTTTGTGGTCGAATAATGATGGATTCAAGAATGAATATTTCATTAACGGTGCAGATGTTGAAACATCGATTGGAGAGTAGATTGAGAGAAGCTTTGATTGAAAAGGACAATTGTGGAAAAAATGTAGCATCTGCTAGCGTAAGTTATTGTTGTTATTATTATTATTTTCTGAAAATGGAATGATATAAAACATTTAAGTGGTGACACTGTTATAATTTATTTTCTACTTTTCTATATATTATATATATATTTATTTAAATGATTGCATGCATAACTTTGCCTTCTTAACAACGTAATGTAATTAATTTAACACTTAACAATTGTGTTGTTTGTATTGAATTTGCATGGTTGTTTTACTGTTGTATAATTTAAGCATTTTTTAAAATAAATTGATAATAATGTGATATTTTTTTGAAGAAACTAATTGAGCTGTTATAATATGTTTTTTGTTTGTAATTAATTATTTTTAAATAAACATTTTTAGTGGAAGAAGCAGGTTGATGAAGCTGCAGTTTGTAGTGTTAAAGTAGTTGGTTCTGAAGAGGAAGAGGAATTGAAATTTTATAATGATTTATTTAAACGTTTCCATTATCTTTATAATGATTATGATACAATTTGCAATTATTGTGATGACAGCAGTGATGGTTTTGTTTGGGATTATTGTTTGCGAACAATTATGAACGATATTAGTAGAATGGGAGAAATTTTGATGGAAAGAGCAGATTTGATATCATTGGCAATGAACGGTAATGTTAGTTTAAAGTGGAATACAGAAACGCCCAAAATGTCTTGTTTGCGAATTTTGGAGGAAAAATGGTCCCTATTGTTTTGGTTGACAAGCAATTCAGATATTGTTGAATTGAGATTTGGTGTTTCACGTCATAAATTACGAAAAACAATATTTTCAATTAACATCGTCGAATTATTCAATAATTATTATTATAGTATATATTATTATATTATTATATAGAATTATTATAGTAGTTTTGCAATTGATTGTGATCGACTCACATCATTGGCCTTAATTTTTGGAACACCGACAAGTAGTTGTGGAATCAGCGGCCTCTAAAGTTGACACTTTGCCCCTGCAAATACACAGGAAATTTGCACACTTTTAGCGTAATATCTGAGAAATATGGAACCAGGAACAGTACGAATATGTTCATAATTGTCCACAAATCAATTCTAAACGATTAAAATCATTTCCGGGCATTTTTGGAGAAGAAAATTTTTCTCGAAAATTTCGCAATTTCGTGATCTACACACTAGGTTGTTGTTGCGAAAATGGGCAAAAAATCTTTCTTCAAAATTTGGACTTTTTTGATTGCTAGATTTTCGCATTGATAAATGATAGTACTTTGGACAGGTTAATCGGAAACTGCCCAATAGTTGCGCAATAGATGCCTCTAAAGTTGACCGCCGAATATCTTAATACACAGAAAATCTGCCCATCAGAATCTCTCTTTCAACGGCACCAATGACAGCCAATTCCCGTACATGAAACATTTTCGACATCGAATCTGTTAGGTTTCAACTAATACATCTTTTTTTAAGATCAGTTGAATTGTATTTCTGAAATTATTACTGTTAAATAAACATTAATTGTTGCAATTGAAAAGTTGTAAGTGTAAGTGTTGCGTTGTAAATGTTTACTTTGCTAATAAGCAAACATTTCATTGAATGTAGTCCTGATTACCATGTTTTTCATCTATTAAACTTCTGATTATTACCAAGTGTGTAGTTATTTGAATTTACTTTCGCTAAGTAACAACGATGCAATGCTGATTTGCATAATTAGTATAAGGTGAAATCGCCCAGGGTAAACCTGCATTACAAATGCTATGAAATTAAATAAATTTGCAATTCATTTCAACCTATTGGGCTCATGGATAGCATTTATTCCAATCTTTAAAACTATTCACCAGTTTGTATGGTGAAAGTCAGTTATACCATGCTTCTCAGAAACTACGGCATATTGTGAAATAATTTTATGATTATTACAATAAATTGTGCGCCAATTATAGGTATGTAAATTTTCAATAACACGCAATCCATGATTTTTTGAGAAATTTGATAAAGTTGTCGGTTTGAGCATTTGAAATTTGTAGAATAAAAAGACTTGAATATTGCACGAAAGTAGCTTTCCAATGCGATAATTTTGGATAATTCATATCTCGGAATTGTAAAAAATCAAAAATATTCAGTCGACAAGGGTTTTTAATTTTGAAAGTTCCTGTTACATAAATAAAAATCAGGAACAATTATTATTAAAATAGACTCCTTTTCTCGGGTGAAAACATTCATAGTTTTGTTGTAAAATTTAATGACAACATGTGATATGCAGATTAATTAAATTTCATTTCTTATTCCGTTTTATTTCGACTTCTTTAAAATCTTATTTTCAGTTTCATTTTTTTGCGAATATCTCAAGGAATACTCGATCACAATCTATCCGAATATGTTTATAATAATTAGCGGATAAATCTGAACCGATATAAATTTGTTGCCTTAATTTTTGTTGAATGAAGTTTTTCTCGAAAATTGCAAAATTTCATGGGCTATAGACTTGGTTGTTTTTGTGAAAATCGGAGAAAATTTTGTTTTCAAAACTTCGACTGTTTTTTGATGCTATACTTTTATATTGATAAAAGATAGTGTTTTCTACAGTTTTAACCTAATCTACTCTGTAGGTGTGGAATAAATGGGCTCAAAGTTTGAGGTACAGCATTTTTTAATGCACAGGAAAGTCACCCATCTGTAACTCTCTCTTTCAACCGAAGCGGAGACTGTCAATTTCTGAACATGGCACATTTTTGACATCTAAACTGTTAGATTTCCACTAATTATTTCATTTTTTTACAATTTATAGTATTGAATTCGTGAAATTATTGCTGTGAAATATTCATTTATTGCTGCAAATCAAAACGTAACCATTGCAAGTGTTTACTTTGCTAATAAGCAAACATTTCATTGAATGTAGTCCTGATTACCATCTTTTTCATCTATTAAACTTCTGATTATTACCAAGTGTGTGGCTATTTGAATTTACTTTCGCTAAGTAACAACGATGCAATGCTGATTTGCATAATTAGTATAAGGTGAAATCGCCCAGGGTAAACCTGCATTACAAATGCTATGAAATTAAATAAATTTACAATTCATTTCAACCTATTGAGCTCATGGATAGCATTTATTCCAATCTTTAAAACTATTCACCAGTTTGTACGGTGAAAGTTAGTTATACCATGCTTCTCAGAAACTACGGCATATAGCAAAATAATTTTATGATTATTACAATAAATTGTGCGCCAATTATAGGTATGTAAATTTTCAATAACACGCAATCCATGATTTTTTGAGAAATTTGATAAAGTTGTCGGTTTGAGCATTTGAAATTTGTAGAATAAAAAGACTTGCATATTGCACGAAAGTAGCTTTCCAATGTGATAATTTTGGATAATTCATATCTCGGAATTGTAAAAAATCAAAAATATTCAGTCGACAAGGGTTTTTAATTTTGAAAGTTCCTGTTACATAAATAAAAATCAGGAACAATTATTATTAAAATAGAGTCCTTTTCTCGGGTGAAAACATTCATAGTTTTGTTGTAAAATTTAATGACAACATGTGATATGCACATTAATTAAATTTCATTTCTTATTCCGTTTTATTTCGACTTTTTTAAAATCTTATTTTCAGTTTCATTTTTTTGCGAATATCTCAAGGAATACTCGATCACAATCTATCCGAATATGTTTATAATAATTAGCGGATAAATCTGTACCGATATAAATTTGTTGCCTTAATTTTTGTTGAATGAAGTTTTTCTCGAAATTTGCAAAATTTCATGGGCTATAGACTTGGTTGTTTTTGTGAAAATCGGAGAAAATTTTGTTTTCAAAACTTCGACTGTTTTTTGATGCTATACTTTTATATTGATAAAAGATAGTGTTTTCTACAGTTTTAACCTAATCTACTCTGTAGGTGTGGAATAAATGGGCTCAAAGTTTGAGGTACAGCATTTTTTAATGCACAGGAAAGTCACCCATCTGTAACTCTCTCTTTCAACCGAAGCGGAGACTGTCAATTTCTGAACATGGCACATTTTTGACATCTAAACTGTTAGATTTCCACTAATTATTTCATTTTTTTACAATTTATAGTATTGAATTCGTGAAATTATTGCTGTGAAATATTCATTTATTGCTGCAAATCAAAACGTAACCATTGCAAGTGTTTACTTTGCTAATAAGCAAACATTTCATTGAATGTAGTCCTGATTACCATCTTTTTCATCTATTAAACTTCTGATTATTACCAAGTGTGTGGCTATTTGAATTTACTTTCGCTAAGTAACAACGATGCAATGCTGATTTGCATAATTAGTATAAGGTGAAATCGCCCAGGGTAAACCTGCATTACAAATGCTATGAAATTAAATAAATTTACAATTCATTTCAACCTATTGGGCTCATGGATAGCATTTATTCCAATCTTTAAAACTATTCACCAGTTTGTACGGTGAAAGTCAGTTATGCCATGCTTCTCAGAAACTACGGCATATTGTGAAATAATTTTATGATTAGTGCATTCTTGATTCTTTTGAACATGATCTACAATCCAAGAAAGCATAATATGTGTTGTGGCGTCAGTATTCTGAAGAATTAACTGAAAATAAAAAGTTTCTTACTCTAATACATGAATATATTGAATATTATAGGGATAAAAGTATTTTTCAAAAATTAATTGTATTTATTAATTCTGTATTTGCCAATAAAAAAGTGAAATTCAAATCTATCCTTTAACAGTTGTTCATAATTTGCGAGATAAAACTAATTAGATATAGTTTACGTGCATTTATGGTTTAATAAAAATATGAAATTGTTATCATATGTTTAAAGCAAATATTGAACTTGTGCTTTTTAAAGTTTAAAATTTTCCAACGCTAAATTGTTTAATTTAACTTTAGCCCGAACTAAACGCTTTAGCAATTTAGTTGGTTTCGTTGTTGTCATTGTGAATACAGCGTCAAATAAGACTGCATTGAAAATTTTCGAGATATTTCATTTGTTTGATATTTTTTGTGGTCGAATAATGATGGATTCAAGAATGAATATTTCATTAACGGTGCAGATGTTGAAGCATCAATTGGAGAGTAGATTGAGAGAAGCTTTGATTGAAAAGGACAATTGTGGAAAAAATGTAGCATCTGCTAGCGTAAGTTATTGTTGTTATTATTATTATTTTCTGAAAATGGAATGATATAAAACATTTAAGTGGTGACACTGTTATAATTTATTTTCTACTTTTCTACATATTATATATATATTTATTTAAATGATTGCATGCATAACTTTGCCTTCTTAACAACGTAATGTAATTAATTTAACACTTAACAATTGTGTTGTTTGTATTGGGTTTGCATGGTTGTTTTACTGTTGTATAATTTAAGCATTTTTTAAAATAAATTGATAATAATGTGATATTTTTTTGAAGAAACTAATTGAGCTGTTATAATATGTTTTTTGTTTGTAATTAATTATTTTTAAATAAACATTTTTAGTGGAAGAAGCAGGTTGATGAAGCTGCAGTTTGTAGTGTTAAAGTAGTTGGTTCTGAAGAGGAAGAGGAATTGAAATTTTATAATGATTTATTTAAACGTTTCCATTATCTTTATAATGATTATGATACAATTTGCAATTATTGTGATGACAGCAGTGATGGTTTTGTTTGGGATTATTGTTTGCGAACAATTATGAACGATATTAGTAGAATGGGAGAAATTTTGATGGAAAGAGCAGATTTGATATCATTGGCAATGAACGGTAATGTTAGTTTAAAGTGGAATACAGAAACGCCCAAAATGTCTTGTTTGCGAATTTTGGAGGAAAAATGGTCCCTATTGTTTTGGTTGACAAGCAATTCAGATATTGTTGAATTGAGATTTGGTGTTTCACGTCATAAATTACGAAAACAATATTTTCAATTAACATCGTCGAATTATTCAACAGCATGCTAATGTGTTTATCAAAGCGGTTGGATGAAAAGTTTTTCAATGCTATAATCTACCAAAATCTTTCTTCTAATTTCAATGCATTTATTTTGAAATTTGTTAATGAATATTATCAACCGGCAATTATAAATAAATCAAAGAATATTTTACAAAATTTTTTCGATAATTTTATCGAAACATGGACCGCACGTTGTGAAAAGTTTGTAAGCATTAAATTAAATTTGAATGACAAGTTTTATGCAAAGCTTTTGAAATGTGATGTTCGTTGTCTGCTTCGTGTAGTTGTCATGGAATTGTTGAATCCTGTATTATCGATGCTTCAAGTATCAATGTCGGAAATTCATCATGATGATTACTTGAGAAATTTGCTGCGAAATGGTTTGCCTAAGGCTTGCTTGGAAATGTATGAAATATTTGAAAAGAATATGACAAGAATTTATTTGAATCATATGAAAGATGCATTGTTTTACATGGCTTATTCTATTCTTACTTGTAAAAGTGAATTTCATCAATATGTGCTTATTGAAAATGATTTCGAAAATCTGCTCAATGTAAAATCGAATGCCAGTAGTTGTGATCAATATATGAAACATTACAACAATTTGAATGATAAAATGCCGCTTTATACAATGAAGCATATTTACGTCAGGTATTGGATTATTTGTTAATTTTTCAATTTGCGTTAATTTAATTAATTTAGCAATGGCATATATATGCTGATGTTGCTCATTCGCGGCATTGCTGTAAATACTCCAGCAGTAAATATTGGAAGAGATGAAATGGCCATCTATGCTGCCGAAATTTTGGAAAAAATTATTTCGTTTTACAAATATTTGAAATATTCCAGTGCTGATGGTCGTGAGGATTTTTTCAATCATGATCCAAGTATATGGAATTTTGTTTATTATGTTCAAATTAATATTGATTGATTGAACTTATTTCTTGATAATTGCTTGAATAATATTTTATTTTTTAGCGGTGAGTTACGTTGATACATTATACGCGACACATTGCTTATTGGTGAACAGTATGCAATTGCTGAGCGAAGGAAGCAACGTGAAGTTTCCATTTTTGGAACTTTTACATGATTTACGTAGAAAAGCCACTTTACAGCTTCAAGCATATATCAACAGTTGCAGCACAATTGTAAACAAATATTTAAAATCATTGGAAGGTGAATCGGTTGATTTGATAAATAATAATTTTATTTGATATTCAATTAATTCAGAATTTCACGGTTTGTTGAACAATGGTCGCATTAAAGAGTATCATACAAGCTTGGATTTGTTATACGGAGAATATGAAGGGTGGAAAATTAAATGGCAGCATAAATTGCCGAAGAAAATATGGCAAGCAGCAATGGGTCAGCTGATCAGTATATCAGTGGCATTCTTTTCCAATACTATTTTGAAAATAGACACTCTTACCAGTGTTATGAAGAAAAACTTGAAAAGTCTCATATCACCATTTATATCGAAATGTAGAAAATTATTGGAAGTAAGCGACTGATCGGAATGAATATTCTTAACGTTGTGTTTTTAAATTTTAACATATTTCGTTTAATAACGCCATATTTGTATTTATTTTTATGTACAATATTGCTAATAATTGATTTCAATTAGAATTGTAATAATTTCTACATAATTCACCGATAAGTTATATATATATATATATAATTATTTATTTATTTTGTTTATTAATTTTCAAGATTGATACCTCTGAAGAAATTGAAACAGTTTGTAAAGATTGGCAACGCTTCAACGAAATTTTTTTCATTATTCATTCCAGTGTAAGACAAGTTGAATTACGTTGGGCAAATGGTTCAGGCCCATTGGCTGTACATTTAACTGTAGAAGAACTGTATAAATGTTTAAATGCAAATTTTCAACATACAAGATCACTCAAAAAATTATTATCTAAAATAAAGGAATGATTATTATTAATATCATTTCTAATCCTTTGAACTGAATTGAATTAAAATAAATTTCAAATGTTTTGGATTAGAAATTCCGTGCATTTATCACGTATTGCATACGTTGAAAATTTATGAAACAAACAAATTCATTTCAGTTTGCTTGTTTTTAATACACTGCAATATTTTATGAATATAATGAGAAATGTAGAAGTAGAAATCAGATCAGTTCAGTTGTAACATTGACAAAACTAAATAACATGACGCAGACGACGCGGAGCATCAACAACTGCAATAATCTCTAATCAGCAGACATTGAAGTGAACAATAATAATAATAACATTATATGTTTTTATAACTTCAATAATATACATGGTGTATTTCAGCATTACACTTTTCTGCTCTTTTCATTGCATAGCTTATGTTTGCATAAATCAAATCAAGAATAATAACTTATGAAAACAAATTCACATTCAAACATTTACTTAATATCATAATCATTGTGATACTTTTATTATAATAAGTTTTAATGTAGTCGCCCGGGGAGAAAATTCATTACAAATGCTTGGAATTGAATAAATTCACAATTCATCTTATATTTTCAAAAGCATTCAAGTGTTATTTATGCTGTAATCATAGCGTGAAAGTCAAACGATTTAGCAGTTTTTCTGTATGTCACATTTCATTTCGTCAAAAGCGATATTTCACCTTTCATTTTCTTGCCGCATTCTTTATCACTAGAATGTATGGAATTTCAAATTTATTTATATTCTTTCTTGTTGATGATTTTAGCAAATCGTATTTGTTTTTGTAATTGTGTTGCTTGTATCAATTGTTTATTTGTCATTTGTTCTAATTATATTTATTATTTTGGTATTTTTAGTAATTGTGGTTCCCATTAATGGATTGAAGCTGAACATAATTTCTATGCTAACTTTTCCTGAAATATGTTATTAGTTTTATTCAACACATGTATTTAACTGATATTATATTTTATAAGTTGATTTTTGATAAAAACTGCTCATTAAACTTCGAACATTGATTGTAAGGAAAACATTCAATACAATGTATTGCATGACATCACACTTTCACGCAGCTAAATTCTGTTAATTTTGAAGTGTTCACAGATTATGTTAGAAATATTTAGTCTTTCAGATTTTCATATTATTTCAGTGAAAGAAATCTGTATCGTAATGAAATTTTACGTTATATTGTGTATTTAAATAAAAAGCAAATGACATTCGTCATTTAATAAAATTGTTCACCATATGCAGGCTACTACGCTATTAGTGATGTAAGATGAGCCGTTCAACCAGAGGCAAAGTAGTTTTCTATTTGCATAATTTACTTATTATCAAGCACCACTTTAGAGCATTTCTATTAAATTCAGTTATTTAATGCTGTGCAACGGCTACAGGGACGTGTTCAACAATAATTCCGCTCTTCAATACCATCTTTGAATTATATTTGATATTATGCTGTCTTAATTTTTCTATGAATGCAATTTGGTTGTGTTTTAATTATGGTGAAAGTGCACTAATCTGCATTTATATTAGTATTATTATTGTTCCTTTTCAGATAATTAAGTCAGATGCTTTACACAAACGTGTACCTATATTTGTTTTCATGTTGAGATGACCACAATAATATTATTCACTTTCGGCATTTTCATGATTTGGAAACATGCAACAAAAGATTGGCATGTAGGGAATATAATTCCACTTTTGAAAGTCGTCTATTTTTAAAAGGTAAGTGATGTTCGAGATGTATGCTGATACTTGATATATACTATTCATATGACTTGACAAACATAATAAATGTGAACTTATTAGATTTTCTACTATCACAATTCACTTATAAATATTATTAGTAGTACATTACTTTTGATTTTTAAAGCTGCTTCAAACAAACAAAAGAAGTATAGTACATATTTGCGTTCACCATTTTCACTTCACAATTCACATAATATGAAACTGAATACTTCATATACAGGAAATGAAAATGAAGTACAACTTGTAATCATTGTTATTGCTAGTTTTCATGTTAAATTTGAATGTTTTCAGATATAAAAGTTATGCATCACACTAATGTAAGTATCACTGGAGCCATTCGCAGAAATCTTCAACGAACTACCATTTCTTGCAAACATTCAATTGCACATGGAGAAAAAGTAAGCAATATAATAATGCTTATGACATGATCAACATCCTGCATGATACTGTTTGCATTTACTTTAGATGTGCATTTTTAGTATTAATTTACTTATTTTTTAATATTTAAAAAATTTACCTTTCAAATACTTTACATCGGTGATCGAGTCTTTTAAAACATTTATTTACTTATTTATTCACTTACATCTATATTTGCTGTTTGTATGTTACATGATCATCGTTTTTATTAATATTTTACCAAATTTCAAATTATTTCACGTGAGTTCTTGGAATTTTTTTTGAATACTTTAGTTCTTTTTTCAAAGTAATTTCTTAAATAAATCTATATATTCTTTTTAACATAAATTTTGATTATTTTTTATTATTGTACTATTTTGTCTTTCATTTCATTTCCTTTCCTTTCATTCCCAAATCAGAACTTTGGATCAATCTTCTATAATAATAATAATAATAATAATAATAATAATAATAATAGTAATAATAATAATAATAATAATGCGGATAACTGAAAGCAGCAATGGCTTTCCACAAAACGTATGCACTCATGTACATGTATGTTTGCTTTCTTTCAGTTTTCACTTTCTAAAAATATCTCCGTAAAATTTAAAATTTAGTTGGCTCTGCTGACTAAGTAAATTGATGCGTCAGTTTAACACAATTAATAACAACTTGCTTGCATTCAACTTTCTATACTCTTTCATTCACTTGCCACAAGTACAATCTTGTTTCATTTCATTCAAAATTTCCCCCATTTTATTAATTTCCCATTTTCACTTTGTTATTTGTCTTTTCAATAATTTGATAGCCACAAATTAATCAATGTCATAATATTTTCATTATTATTATTATTATTATTTTGCTGATAGACAAGTTGCAACGATTTGTTTCATCTTATAATAATAACAAAGATGAAACAATCAATATTAGCAGAAATGAAAATGAAAAATGAATGAATGAAAAAGTAGAAATGAAGCAGAAAGAAAGTAGAATATAATGAGAAAAAGGCAAGTGCGTGGCTACTGGCTTAAAGTGGTGAAGCCGACTGAATGACTGTATTTGGCAGCAGCAAGGAATCTGACCACAACAAGAAAGCATGTATAAAAATAAAATTGATTAACTTATTTATGCCGGTGAACATTGTAAATTAATTTGTAGGGCTTTGTTATTTTTTTGCAATATATTACACTTTTTTTAAAGCAAACCCAAAAATGTGTGGATATATTATAATGCGTTTCAATCTGGAAGCGCATCATTTCACACTGCGCTTTATGTTCGGTTTCACTGTTTGTTCAACGTTGTCAAATCACACTAATGAGAATCATAACAATAATCATTAAGGCATTTGTTTACTTACATATTCTTATCTTCTTGATTGCTTAATTGCATGTTGATGCCAAATTAATCTAGCACGTTTTCAGCATTGACAAAAACTTTAGAAACGGTCTGTGGTGTTGACGTATGCCATTGTTACGGCATTAGCGCTGTGACTCAAAACTTGCTCGAATGCGCTGATGTATTCTAATGCTGCCTGACCAGATTCAATATTTATACATTGATGTAATAAACAAACTTGTTCTTACTGATACCAGTGATACTATTTTGAACTGTTGGCACACCTTTTGTGAAAACTTGAAAAAACATGGAAGAGAATCACTAGGGAATCAATAATACTTTGAAAGCGATGAAGCATTCGATTTCTGTCATTAATAAGCTCTGCAGTCGCAGATCTTTAGGATTACAAAGCTGCAACGATGGTTGAAAGGGGAGGTAGGTGGTATAACGGAGCTGAATGGGTGGTTGGAGGTGTGGGGTGGATAAAAGAGTAAGTAGGAATTTTGTTGGCAAAGAAATAGTATTATTCGTAAAGAGAGAGAGAAAGAGTCATAAACAGGGAGAGAAAGAGACGTAAAGAGAAAAAAGAGAGGGATGGTAGGGAGATGTAGGGAGGCTAAGAAGAAGGGAAACGTAGGAGAAGTAGGAGGAAGGGTTTATACAGGAATTATATAGGAAAGCTGGACGAATTCAACGCGTCTTAGTGACAGCCAGTGCGACATGGGAGAATGGAATTTGCGTATGATCACGATGAATGAAACCGCGTCATAGTGACAACCAATTGGACATGGGATACAGAAGTTTTCTGATGATATAATACTAATAAT
>CM008135.1:13323337-13442814 GCA_002221485.1 Trichinella murrelli | reverse complement strand
ATTAGTTTCTTCAAAAAATATCACATTATTATCAATTTATTTTAAAAAATGCTTAAATTATACAACAGTAAAACAACCATGCAAACCCAATACAAACAACACATTGTTAAGTGTTAAATTAATTACATTACGTTGTTAAGAAGGCAAAGTTATGCATGCAATCATTTTAAATAATATTATATAATATGTAGAAAAGTAGAAAATAAATTATAACAGTGTCACCACTTAAATGTTTTATATCATTCCATTTTCAGAAAATAATAATAATAACAACAATAACTTACGCTAGCAGATGCTACATTTTTTCCACAATTGTCCTTTCAATCAAAGCTTCTCTCAATCTACTCTCCAATTGATGCTTCAACATCTGCACGTTAATGAAATATTCATTCTTGAATCCATCATTATTCGACCACAAAAATATCAAACAAATGAAATATCTCGAAAATTTTCAATGCAGTCTTATTTGACGCTGTATTCACAATGACAACAACGAAACCAACTAAATTGCTAAAGCGTTTAGTTCGGGCTAAAGTTAAATTAAACAATTTAGCGTTGGAAAATTTTTAAACTTTAAAAAGCACAAGTTCAATATTTGCTTTAATATGATAACATTTCATATTTTTATTAAACCATAAATGCACGTAAACTATATCTAATTAGTTTTATCTCAATTATGAACAACTGTTAAAGGATAGATTTGAATTTCACTTTTTTTATTGGCAATACAGAATTAATAAATAAATTAATTTTTGAAAAATACTTTTATCCCTATAATATTCAATATATTCATGTATTAGAGTAAGAACTTTTATTTTCAGTTAATTCTTCAGAATACTGACCCACACACATATTATGCTTTCTTGGTTGTAGATCATGTTCAAAAGAATCAAGAATGCACTAATCATAAATTATTTCACAATATGCCGTAGTTTCTGAGAAGCATGGCATAACTGACTTTCACCGTACAAACTGGTGAATAGTTTTAAAGATTGGAATAAATGCTATCCATGAGCAATAGGTTGAAATGAATTGTAAATTTAATTTAATTTCATAGCATTTGTAATGCAGGTTTACCCTGGGCGATTTCACCTTATACTATTATGCAAATCAGCATTGCATCGTTGTTACTTAGCGAAGTAAATTCAAATAGCCACACACTTGGTAATAATCAGAAGTTTAATAGATGAAAAGATGGTATCAGACTACATTCAATGAAATGTTTGCTTATTAGCAAAGTAAACACTTGCAATGGTTACGTTTTGATTTGCAGCAATAAATGAATATTTCACAGCAATATTTTCACGAATTCAATACTATAAATTGTAAAAAAATGAATAATTAGTGGAAATCTAACAGTTTAGATGTCAAAAATGTGCCATGTTCAGAAATTGACAGTCTCCGCTTCGGTTGAAAGAGAGAGTTACAGATGGGTGACTTTCCTGTGCATTAAAAATGCTGTACCTCAACTTTGAGCCCATTTATTCACACCTACAGAGTAGATTAGGTTAAAACTGTAGAAACACTATCTTTTATCAATATAAAAGTATAGCATCAAAAAACAGTCGAAGTTTGAAAACAAAATTTCTCCGATTTTCACAAAAACAACCAAGTCTATAGCCATGAAATTTTGCAAATTTCGAGAAAAACTTCATTCAACAAAATTAGGCAACAAATTTATATCGTACAGATTTATCCGCTAATTATTATAAACATATTCGATAGATTGTGATCGAGTATTCCTTGAGATATTCGCAAAAAATGAAACTGAAAATAAGATTTTAAAAAAGTCGAAATAAAACGGAATAAGAAATGAAATTTAATTAATGTGCATATGACATTTATCATTAAATTTTACAACAAAACTATGGATTTTCACCCGAGAAAAGGATCTATTTTAATAATAATTGTTCCTGATTTTTATTTAGTAACAGGAACCTTCAAAATTAAAAACCCTTGTCGACTGAATATTTTGATTTTTACAATTCCGAGATATGAATTATCCAAAATTATCGCATTGGAAAGCTACTTTCGTGCAATATGCAAGTCTTTTTATTCTACAATTTCAAATGCTCAAACCGACAACTTTATCAAATTCTCAAAAAATCATAGATTGCGTGTTATTGAAAATTTACATACCTATAATTGGCGCACAATTTATTGTAATAATCATAAAATTATTTCACAATATGCCGTAGTTTCTGAGAAGCATGGTATAACTGACTTCACCATACAAACTGGTGAATAGTTTTAAAGATTGGAATAAATGCTATCCATGAGCCAATAGGTTGAAATGAATTGTAAATTTATTTAATTTCATAGCATTTGTAATGCAGGTTTACCCTGGGCGATTTCACCTTATACTAATTATGCAAATCAGCATTGCATCGTTGTTATTAGCGAAAGTAAATTCAATAGCCACACACTTGGTAATAATCAGAAGTTTAATAGATGAAAACATGGTAATCAGGACTACATTCAATGAAATGTTTGCTTATTAGCAAAGTAAACATTTACAACGCAACACTTACACTTACAACTTTTCAATTGCAACAATTAATGTTTATTTAACAGTAATAATTTCAGAAATACAATTCAACTGATCTTAAAAAAAGATGTATTAGTTGAAACCTAACAGATTCGATGTCGAAAATGTTTCATGTACGGGAATTGGCAGTCATTGGTGCCGTTGAAAGAGAGATTCTGATGGACAGATTTTCTGTGTATTAAGATATTCGGCGGTCAACTTTAGAGGCATCTATTGCGCAACTATTGGGCAGTTTCCGATTAACCTGTCCAAAGTACTATCATTTATCAATGCGAAAATCTAGCAATCAAAAAAGTCCAAATTTTGAAGAAAGATTTTTTGCCCATTTTCGCAACAACAACCTAGTGTGTAGATCACGAAATTGCGAAATTTTCGAGAAAAATTTTCTTCTCCAAAAATGCCCGGAAATGATTTTAATCGTTTAGAATTGATTTGTGGACAATTATGAACATATTCGTACTGTTCCTGGTTCCATATTTCTCTAGATATTACGCTAAAAGTGTGCAAATTTCCTGTGTATTTGCAGGGGCAAAGTGTCAACTTTAGAGGCCGCTGATTCCACAACTACTTGTCGGTGTTCCAAAAATTAAGGCCAATGATGTGAGTCGATCACAATCAATTGCAAAACTACTATAATAATTCTATATAATAATATAATAATATATACTATAATAATAATTATTGAATAATTCGACGATGTTAATTGAAAATATTGTTTTTCGTAATTTATGACGTGAAACACCAAATCTCAATTCAACAATATCTGAATTGCTTGTCAACCAAAACAATAGGGACCATTTTTCCTCCAAAATTCGCAAACAAGACATTTTGGGCGTTTCTGTATTCCACTTTAAACTAACATTACCGTTCATTGCCAATGATATCAAATCTGCTCTTTCCATCAAAATTTCTCCCATTCTACTAATATCGTTCATAATTGTTCGCAAACAATAATCCCAAACAAAACCATCACTGCTGTCATCACAATAATTGCAAATTGTATCATAATCATTATAAAGATAATGGAAACGTTTAAATAAATCATTATAAAATTTCAATTCCTCTTCCTCTTCAGAACCAACTACTTTAACACTACAAACTGCAGCTTCATCAACCTGCTTCTTCCACTAAAAATGTTTATTTAAAAATAATTAATTACAAACAAAAAACATATTATAACAGCTCAATTAGTTTCTTCAAAAAAATATCACATTATTATCAATTTATTTTAAAAAATGCTTAAATTATACAACAGTAAAACAACCATGCAAATTCAATACAAACAACACAATTGTTAAGTGTTAAATTAATTACATTACGTTGTTAAGAAGGCAAAGTTATGCATGCAATCATTTAAATAAATATATATATATAATATGTAGAAAAGTAGAAAATAAATTATAACAGTGTCACCACTTAAATGTTTTATATCATTCCATTTTCAGAAAATAATAATAATAACAACAATAACTTACGCTAGCAGATGCTACATTTTTTCCACAATTGTCCTTTTCAATCAAAGCTTCTCTCAATCTACTCTCCAATCGATGCTTCAACATCTGCACCGTTAATGAAATATTCATTCTTGAATCCATCATTATTCGACCACAAAAAATATCAAACAAATGAAATATCTCGAAAATTTTCAATGCAGTCTTATTTGTCGCTGTATTCACAATGACAACAACGAAACCAACTAAATTGCTAAAGCGTTTAGTTCGGGCTAAAGTTAAATTAAGCAGTTTACCGTTGGAAAATTTTAAACTTTAAAAAGCACAAGTTCAATATTTGAAATCAAAATCACAATGAAATCACAAAAGTGAAATCAATTCTGTAAAGTCGAAATAATGCTGTCAATTTTACTTATTTGCTTGATTTGATCAATATATACATTATAGATGCTGGAACATCATAAACAGTTGTAAGAAAAAATCATGACCAAAGAAAGAATCGTTCTCATCAAGAATGTCATTCTAGTGATGCAAAATTTGGAAAAGTTTTCTTTCAAATTTACAATAATTTTGAAATAATGATTACGCGAATAATTCTTTTTAAACATCCATCCATAATCATAATTATTTTTATTGCACATGCGTGTGTGTGAAATTCTTCTATGTATATTTGCATGCATGTATTCATGTATGTTGATTTTGTTAAATTCTACTTGTGAATATATTTTTTATTTTAATAAAAATGCTTTGTTGATGGAAAAACAAATGAAAATGCATTTGCATTGAACATTAAAATACTTTGCAAATCAAACATTAATACTGCAGCGATACGTGTTGTTGATTATTTAAATTTTACTCGCAACTGTGTTGGTAAGCAAAATTCTACCGTCAACAACTTGCTGGTCAGTGAAAATAAGCTCGATGA
Source organism: Trichinella murrelli (assembly GCA_002221485.1). Classification (NCBI taxonomy): domain Eukaryota; kingdom Metazoa; phylum Nematoda; class Enoplea; order Trichinellida; family Trichinellidae; genus Trichinella; species Trichinella murrelli. The sequence goes on along the minus strand of CM008135.1, from coordinate 13,437,890 downwards.
CTGAAACTTGCACATCAAATCCCAATACATACAGTAGGGCAGCTGCGAGCACAGACGACAGCGTACGACGATGGCCAAACAACGTCGCGTGTGAAAATTCACATTTAAAAAATGAAAATTGAATAAACAAACAAAACCAAACAAACAGACTGAACACGTCGTGAGCAAAAAGTAGTGTACAACGCCGCTGACGAATGCCGAAACATGAAGCAACAGCGCACACGATAATAATAATAATAATAATAATAATAATAATAATTGATAATAATATAGCAAAGATCAGTGAAGTAAAAGTAGAAAAAATCAAATAAGAAAAAAAAAACAAAAAAGAAGAATCTTTCCTATTTGGTAATAAACATCTTTTTTTGCTCAGAAAAAAAAGAACAAGAATGCGTTTAAAAAAGCGTATGATGAAAGAGAGAAAATGAAAATGTGAAAAATAAGAAAACAGGAGACAAAATGAACAACAGCTTGTGAAAAGAAAATGCAGGTAAGAAGTTCTTTCTGTCGGCTTAAGCCAACAATGAATGAACAGCAGCAGCAGCAGCAGCAGCAGCATCATGAGCAAGCAACAAACGCATCGTTTTTTCTATTCTTCTTTTTTTACATGTTGTAGGCGACGTATATTGGATCCAGCTGGTCGTGGAGAAACGAATCACGCAAGTGCATGCGTTGCTTTTCGCCGCGTGAATTGATTGGAATAGCACCGGGATCGACAATCACAACTACCCCGACAATGAGATAATGCTCTTCCAAAACTGTCGACGTGATCAAAGGCACCACATTCAGCGCTTCGTTCTCTGAACCTTCGAGCTCCGCCACGACCACGAGCAAATTGGTCCACGTAAATACAGCGCTAACGTGAATGACAGACAAAACAACAATAGTCAATTTTTACAATATTCGTAATTATCATTAAAAAACAAAGATTAAGCAAAAAAAGACTGCTTATTAGAACATTTATTACCATTCTGTAATTTTTCGGTTTGCCCTGAGAATGGACGTTTCAATGTCTATAGGATGGTAGCGCATGCCGCGAAGCATCATCGTTTCGTCCAGAGCACCAATAACAAAAACCGCATCGTGAGGATCTAATAATAAGATCATGAAGAAAAAAATTACAATCACAATTTTACACATTTATTCTCAATAAAACATTCGACTTGCCTCCGTCAGCAGTGACAGCCTGCGTTCTTCTCAGAAAGCCCACATAGCCAGTTCTTGCAAAATTGGACAACGTGTCGCCTGTTGAAAGATGCGCGTTAAAGTGACTGTTGTGAATTGCCGATTCTTCGCCGTGTATGGTAAAATAGCCGGATGCGTTGTGCATGCTTTGCACCCATATCTGAAATTCGATTCACAATTGAAAACAGACAAAATTACACCCCCCCCGCCCGGATAGTTGAATAAATTACTTCTCCAAGATGAGAATCAGCCAACTGCCCACAAGTGTCCGGATTGGCAATGACAACTTTGACGCCGGGAAGAAGCTACAAAAAATTTAAAAAAAAATAGAAAGTAATAATTAAAAATTTCTCAATCACCCACCTTTCCCGATTCCATCACGGGCAAACTGTGCGGGGAACCTTTTTCCACCAAAGTAACACGGTCGTTGCGAAGCGCTTTCATGTCAACGTAGACTGTCGAAGGATCTGGACTCGAAGCACCCTGTCATTATATAAAAAAATACACATACATTGAATTAAAAAGCAAATCAATAAAAAACAAGCAAAATAAACAAATAACTGCTTCTTAAAAATGCTTAACCTGCATGCAAATAGCGACGTTAACGCGACAACCGAAACTTGTGGAAACGGCTCTTTGTGGCAGACCCAATGAGCTGAATAATTTTGCAAATGCTGCACACAGTTGCACTCGTGGGCGTTCTTCTGCAACAATGACGCATGTTCGTACGCAGGAAAGTTGCACGCCGCGTTCCTTGAGCTGAGTCACTTGGGAAGCCAAATCCCGAACGCACAGCTCGACCACACCGTACGAGCAGAACGTGTCCCGAACTGAAAAATAAATATACCCAATTCATCAAATGAAAATTATAATACCAACAAACAAACAAACGATGAATACAATACCTTTAAAATGTGACACTGAAGAAAGCCACACGGATGGATTCAAGTCGATCTCAGATGGTGGAATCAAAATTGAATGATGGCCTGAGTGAATGCTGAAACAAAAGAAGGAAAGTTGAAACGAAAAAAATTATCATATAATAAACAATTGGAAAAAGCATCAACAACAATGGTCACCTCGATATACACCACAAAACAAAGCCCAAACCGCAGTACGGATCTAAGCACAAGCAGACGTGTCTGGACGGATACAGCTCACAAGCCATTTTCAAACTTCGACACTGCGCCGAGATGCCCAGATGAGACATCTGAAATTATATCGCCAAAATTGTAATAATAATACTTTCGTTAAAAAATAAAAAAAAATTATATCAAGATCGAAGGTGATTTATTTTTACTTTGATTCCTGCAAGCATGCCAGTTGTTGAAACGGAAAAGTCCAAATAGCAGGTACTGTTGGGTGAATGAGGTCGATACTGGTCGACGTGTTTGCGACGACACGGTTCCTCAGCGTCCAATATCGTGGGCCATGCTTTGGCGTCAACTCGACTGTTGGCTTCTTTGCTCCTCAGCAGTTTGATTATGCTGGCCGTCGACAAAATCGCCACTGATCTACTGACGTCGACGACCATCTTCACTGTAGGCAAGGTGCTTTGCAAATTTTGCGGATGTGGCGGTCGTATGCAAACTGGAACCATTCCTGAAAATGTCAAAAATCACCACTGGTTTACTCATTCCGTTCTTGCTTTGGACTGCTTCAACATTATCATTATCTTCTTCTTCTTCTTCACTTATGGACTGCAAAAAATTGAACAAACTAACAAACAAAACTTGAAGCATACCAACAACAAGGCATCCGTAAAAAGCGCAAATCAATTCAATTCCCGGGGCAAAAATCAACGCCACGTGGTCGCCAACGTTCAGGCGACCCTTCTCCAACAGCAGACATCCGATACGATCAGCGCGACGCATCAAATTTGCACAAGTAAGACTTGTCACTTCGGCTCCCTGAAATTCGCAAGCAATGCTCTGACCCACTGTCACAACTCGCTGGAACAAATTGTACAAAACTTTTTTCATCCTATTTCCATACCTTGGAATTGATCAACGTGAACAACACATGATCGGGACTTTGCAACGCTCGCGTGCGAAGAATTTCATGCAAATATTGATGCTAAATTAACAACAACTGTGTACTTATGATAAAATTGATCACATATTGACAACAAATTTTTTTTCACCAAATTAGTAAGAAGAATTCGAATTAAAAAACAAGTAAATAAAAATAATTTCCACAATAGTGAACAAAACAATACCTCTTTTCTCGTCCAACAATTAATTATCCTATCATATCCTATTGATGTTGGTGTTTTGAACAAATAAAAATAAATTTGCTATATATATATATGTAGAAAAGATTTGAATTGAAATAAGGCAAACATTTTTAACCCCTATTTTTGTGCATTTATGTTACAGTATCAAGTGGGATAGAAAGAAAATACGCCCATTTTGTTGTGCACTTTGTTGCCGAGATTTGGTTACCTGATCTTCGTCCACAGGACCAAGATCTCTACCTTGAGCAACGGCAATTCGAGCACCTTGAACAATATTGCCAACGAACACTGCCGCCGGACCGACATCTACACCAAAGGAAACAAATTTCAATATTCATTTGACCGAAAAGCACAAAGTAAAAAATAAAAATAAAAACATCCAAACCTGGCTGAGGTTCCCGTGGCTTTGGCAAATTGGTCACGCATGTGTGCGGACACATTAGTAAATTGGAAAAGTTCAACGTGCCGTCCAGAAATTTCTGCCTCGTCTCAGATACGTGAATGCCGCCCAGTGGAGTCTGAAAAGACGTGAATGGAAACAACGCCAACGGCAAACGATTGATGACAAGCAACACAGCATGCATGGGACAGCCAGTCTGCCTACCTTGGTCAGACCGTTCGGAGGAACCAAAGCCAAACAGTATACGCCGACCATGTGTATGGTGTCGATCGCTTGCAGCACTCGGCTCATCCACTGGAAACTGTCCTCTTCGTAGACACCGGCTCGTTGTTCGGCAATGATGCAGATCCGTTCGTCGCGTAGAACTTTCACTGAAAAAACGGCAATACGTCCTCGGTAGACGAACTTCATCGGCTCCACAGCCAAAACAGTGGCAATGATGTCGTCAACGTTGTGATAACGTCCCGAAACACACATCAAACCATTCTTGATGCCGCAAACGAACACCAAACCACCCTACAAAGTAAATAAATTTTTAATTCACCACTGTTTGAAATAAGTTAATTAACATCACGCATACAGGTGCCAAAAAGCCGATCAATCCGCTACGCACGTACGGCATCACGCTTATTGGCCTGTCATCAGCTCCCAGTGGTTCAACCTGAACAAATAAAATAAAAATTAATTTTTTATTTCTATTACATATGTATATTTCAATTTTACATTGAATATTTGATAAGACAAGCCCTCGAGACCCCAGTAGCACATCGTGGTCGAGTGGGCGAGCACACATATTTCGCCGATTTCATCCGCTTTGCACAAGTAAGGTGAGCCATTCAATTTCACAACGGCAACGATGGCTAAAATTTAAATTTAAATTTAAAATTCAAACAAGCAGTCAAAATTGAACTTTGATATTATTCACACATTCATCACACACATACCCCCTGGAAGAACCTGACCGCTGTCTTGCAAAGTCAACGACGTGAGGCTGCTGTCTTGGTCGACTCGAACCACGCCAAAACTAAGTGCCGACATGGACAACGTGCCGCGAATGGAGTTGCTGTTCGTCTGACCACCGCTGAAAAGAAATTGAAATGCAACAAATTCAATGATTCTTCAGAAAGGAAAAGAGAAGCACAAGCATACCGTCTTATGGCCACTGTTAACGTTTCAGACGAAGATGCGCACGGACAAAGCACGTTGTTCTGCAGACCACGACTTTTGAAAACGTTCACAAACTGATCGCAAGAGGTCAACGACCCTGAAATTGCAAAACCAAAAGCAAACAATCAAACAGAAAAGTTCACAACCAAGATATCCACAAAATATGAAATCATACACGGATTGGAACCGTCGGCAACCAGCAGGATGCGCAACGAGCTCAAATTGACGTCTTTGCAATCACGAGCAGCCAGCAGTCCCCAATGAAGATCGCGTGATTTAGCCAAAGCAACAGAAGCTGAAACTTTGCATTTCACTCACAAACCACCATCACAACAACAACAACAACAAAACATCATTTTTTTATAGCTTATTGAATTGATTACAAACCTTTGCATTTGGTAATCATTTGCAACCAGACAGCCGGATTCACTTTCATCAACGAATACGGTACAAATATTACGTGCATTGCATTGAAAACGCTCTGCAAGAAAAAAATATATATATTTATTTATTTCCTTCGTTTCAAAAAGCAAAACAATTCAATCTTTAGCCGCTTACAGTCTGAATCGCGTGCCACAATCCAACTTCCCTTTTGAAGTCCAAAACGCAAACCATCGTTTCTCCTGAATGTTATTTTGTGATTAAAAAAAATTAAAGCAGACAGATAGATATTCAGTGTATTTACCCTCTTTGTATTGGCAAGCTGCTGTCAGAGCTTTTGAATGAGCAGTAAGACTGGCAAATGAAACGCTAACGCCTTTGACACTTCCTTCTTTATCAGTTGTATACTATAAAAAATGATATAATAAAGAAAATGATCTTCTGCAAAATAATATGGTGATTATTTTTGAAATAAAACAAACCTCAATGTAAGCAATTCGTTCATCATCGCACATCAACGTTGGAAACCAATCCTTGGGCGCTTTAGACAAATGATCAGTGATCAACCAGGTCAGCTTAGGCCAGGCTAAAAGTTTCCACTTGTTGATTTTGTAATAATTGTATGAAATACTTTATAGAATAAACGAAAATGAAAAAATTCCCCTTAGTTAGCCGCATAATTTACCCTTGAAATCGATCACGTCACCGTTGGGACTTTTGGGCAAACCTTTGTAACAACTTTCCGAAGTCAGCGCAACTTGAACACTGCAACTGCCGAGCAAAAAACCAACCTGCTGAATACCACCATCCTGGAATGGAATTGGCATGCAAAATACAACGCAAACAGGCCACTTTTGATGGAAGTAAAAGAAAATACATCATCGCATACCCGTTTCGATATGGGAACTTCGATTAAAACAGGAATAATGCGAGCAAGCAGACAACCGTAAAAAGCGACCATGAATCCTAACGGATCGTTGTTCGGATAAACCAATGCTACCTGTGAAAATGTCGATGAAAGACAAAATAATGAGACAAGAAATAAATAATAAAAGTAAAACGCTGTATTCATACTCGGTCTCCGGGTTTTAGAAGTGGTTCCACTTTGTTGATCATTTTGTTCGACAACAAATAAGCAAGCTTCGTAGAACGACTGAGTAGTTTGCCTGAGAAGATATGGAAAATATTAATATTAATTAAAATTTGAGAAAAAAAGTGTAAATAAATAAAAAAAGAACAGCAGTTGCACTGACCATAAGTGAGCGTGCCGGCAGCACGTCCAGCGTGGTCAAGAACCGTGCCGACCAGTGATTTCGCATTCGATACTCCATAACGTTGCAAAGCAGACGTCAACGACCGGGGAAATGTCGGCGCCACACGAACCGACTCGCCCGTTGCGGGATAAATAATTGCTCCTTCTGGCTTCGGAGCTGACGGATCAATCATTTTTGCCATGGCTAAATAAATTATAATAAATTATTGCCAAAATCAAAAACCAACAATACTGCTGCTGCAGCTGCTAGTAGTAGTAGTAGTAGATTAGACTGGAATAGCAAGTACTACTGCCACAACTACGAATCAACTGCTAATACTATTGATCTTTTCATAAAAAGAAAGAAATACAATTTTACCTTCCAATTCCACATCATCGTCGTTGTAATATTCGTGCAGTGGCTTTTTCTTTGGTTTCTTAATTGATTAATGATAATATTATTTCAAAAACAAAACAGAAAATCAAATAATTCGTATACACACACACACATATATATATCTGTATGTATGTATGTATATTATTAACAGTGATTGTTACCTGTAATGTGCTCAAAAGAAGCTGAATTTTTTGAGAAACTTTCGACGACTTTATGCCAAGATCTATAAATGAAAAAATTTTAAATAATTAATAAAAATTTAGAAAACCAAAAGAATTATACCAGCATTTTGATAGTCAGCCTGACCATCAGTTTTGTCCAAAATTGAGACAGTGGAAAGACGATTCTTGTTGGCAGCGTTGGCAACTCGGACCGACGACGGCTGATGGTCCTCTTGTCTATCAGCATTGTTCTTGACCAACAGAGCCGCTTGAGCGTCTGTGGTCACGTCTGGTGGAGGTGGACGAGAAGAACCATTTTCACTCGAAAATGCTAATCCTGAAAAATTATCAGATATACTGCGCTTACACAGATATATTTAGATTGTTTGTTTAACCATAAAAATATAAATCAATTTATAGCAGTGAAACAAAAAATAAATAAATAAGTGCAAAACCTTTTGCAAAATCGTTCAACAACGACGACGTTACTTTGTCACCAGCAGTTGGTCCGAAAGCGGGGACGTGGAATATGGAATTTGGCGTGGCTTTGAGATTCACACTATCACCACCGCTGCTGACCAAACTATCATCTTCTGAACTTGAATCTGAAATTTCCGAGAGTTCAGCAACAGAAGATTACTGTATTCAACAGAGCACGCTGGTAATTTTGAACAATTTTCACAATGGAACAAACAACATGCTCAAAATTACTGATAAGAATCACAATATCTCTATCAAATGGAATAGAAAGAAGATAAATGAACAACAACAGAATGTGCAAAATGGAATGAATCTTCGTTCAATTGGCTAACTGGTCCAAAAATATTGCTGACGTCAGAACAATTTCATCTCGCCCCGGCCACACCCAAAATGCAATTTCACGCTATTATATCGACACAGAATTTACAACAATTTCTAAACATATGCAGGCGGGCGTAGTGCGCACATCCGGAACGGCACGGATAATACAGGAGAGATGGATCAGCATGGAACAGTGTCGATTTGATTGTCAAATGTTGGCATTAAGAGAATATTTTCTGCTCAGACCGATGTGCAAAACTGCCAATTTTGCAAATCAATCAGTCGCAAAACAAATTCTCCCGCAACCATGCTTCTCGTATGTTCCCTTCCATTTTAAAAATGAAAAATAAACGCGTTCGCAAAAGCAATAAATATATGTGAAAAATAAAGTAAAAATTAACAATTAAACAAAAAAATAAAATCGACGACAACAACAAGAAAAGCAATAATAATAATAAGAAGAATTGTAGCATAACAAGCAACTGCAGAAAAGAATAAATAGGAGAAAAATTTGCAAAAGAAAAAAACAAGCCGGTTTGAATTGTTGTAGTAGCAAAAAGCTTTTTGCCATTTTGAAAGGTGATTTGAATACACACATACACACCCAAGCTGTTAAAGAAATTTTCGAAAAATAATAGCCAACAAATGAAACACAACTTCCATTGACTCGTCTATTTTTTTTTCCATTTCTTCTTTTCAACAGTTACCCAAAATGGCAGACATCATCTTCGCTTTGGGAAACGTTGGCGTTGATGTTCCAGGATGTTCAGAATAAATAAATATATATACCCATTGTTGTTGCTAACAACATCAATAGAAAGCAAGAGAGAATGGAAAACAAGCAACAAGTGTATGCATGCAACAAGATAGAAACAATGTTTCAAAATCATTTCAAACCTAACCTGACTGAGAATGATTCATGTGGGAAAGTTTGAAAAGCAATAGAAAAAGAGATAGATATCGCAACAAATTGGACAAAGAAAAAAAACTTACCGGACAAAGGGGTATTTTTGGTCAGTAAATTTCGTTGGGCTTGCGAAACGCGCTTGACCGGCACCGGCACCGACGGTCCTTTCTGTTCTCGTTGCGCATACCGAGCCAAAGCCTGCTGTACCGCTTCGATTCTGATTTCTGAAAGCAATCAATTCAGGACACCGAATTCAGCAACAACAACAACGAGATGAAATCAAAAATTATTCAACTAGTTCCATTCATTCAGTCGACACAACACCAACAGCACAAAATAGCGCAGAAAACAGCTTTGTTGTTATATAAAAGCGTTAAGAATAATTTCAAGCAGGCCACAATAACAGTGCGAGAGGGAGAATATAATTTTTTTAAAAAAATCAGGTGTGAAATGGAAAATTTGTTCTTTTCACAGTTTCTTTTCTCAATCACATTTCTACAATTCCAAAGATGAACAAATCATCATGCAATAAACTGGCAAATAATGGTGGTTTCGAGTCAAATTTGAACGCAGAATAAAAGAAAATTACAAAATACCAGTTGCTTCCCATTTGCTGCTCTCCACTGCATGCGCATATAGTCCATTTATTTATTCATTATAAAATATGAAAATTTATCTTTGAACAACAATTTTTATTTTGCTTATTGAACAATCGAGTCCATTAATAAATAATGCACGTAACTCTTCCGCATCCCTCTCCTGAGAGGATAGAATTGGAATGAATGATTGTGGAAAAATTACCCAACCACGCTTTCACTAGCTCGCTGGCAATTTGCATCAATAGAAAGAAAGAAATTGATTAATATCAAACTCTGAGACTAAAATTTACCAACAATCAACCAACTTGCCGTTGCTCTGGCAATATGGAAATTCACGAAAAAAAAAAAAAAGAAAATTATCCCCCTCCCCTCCCCCTCTCCCTGCTGCCCTGATGTCTTCCTCCCGTACCGCTTAGGCTGAAATTCGATTAATAACACACTTTCGAATGAAATAAAAATACCCTTGTCCGAAATTTTCGAAACAATGAACAAATGATGATGATGATGATGAAAAGTAAAAAAATAAAAATATTTCAAAAATTCACTGCGTCAAAATTTGCGTTTCTTTTTTTTTACCCCTCCCCTCCTCCCAATCCGAACAATTCTATTCCTTGCTGTTGAAAAGGTGGTAAAGAAAAAAAATTCCAACAGCTGCTGCATCTATAGTCGACAATCATTTTTCACAAAATAATTTCAAAAAACAAAAAAAAACAACAACAGACGATGATGTTTGATCTAAAGAAAAATTCTAATTTGCCTTCAACCAATTTTTCCTCGGCACACACACGGTGATGATAGCTACTATTGGTGATATGTTTCAACAACAGAACAATAAGCATACAAATTTCATAATAATTATTCTATTATGTATTGATTGCACCGAATAAAAATGATATTGTATCGATTAAGATTATTTACAAAAAGAAAACAAAAATAGATATATCCGTTGACCTAAGTGGTAGTTTGTCTGGGTTGGTTGTGAAATATATATATGTGCTGAAAAAAAATAATTGAACAAGTGAAAAACAACTGCAGATCAATGCGGTGAAGCAGATTGTTGGGCACAAAAATTGGATTAATCGAATCAAATGTGCAGAGCGTATTTTTGACAAAGGCAAATTGTGCGATGCATTTTTCAATGACCATCGTCGAAATGATAATTATTACCACACACTGCAGTTCGTATAATTGTACAGCTAACTCTTAACGACAACTTAATTACGCGGCCTTTGCATTTCCAGTCAACCTGCCTGTATTGGCCATTATTCCAATGACTCAGCTTCCGGCCTCGGCGCGTCCAATACTGCCAATTGGTGCCGGCGGTTGGTGATGTCAACTACCGTTTAAGGACCGTATTCCAAATGCACTTTTCATGTGAAAGTTGTTGTCAGGGGGGGAAATACAAAATAGGTCACGTCCCTGAAAGCCGGTCAACTGAACATTGCACACAAATTGAGCTTAAGCAGTACGGTCAACAGAAGATTTTCAGCTCAAATATGAAAATTGACACTGCAGCAATGAAGAAAGTACTGAGCAGCACAGATTATCCAATGATGCAGAAAGCACAGATCGCACAAGAACACGCTTGAACAGAGAGAGAAAGAGAGAAAAAGGTAGCAGAGGGAAGGATTAATTTATTAAATAATAAGAAAAATAATTATAATAACAAAAACTCATTTCCCGTGTCTTTTTTGTTTTTCAAATTATTACTGAAAAATATATTTATTATAAGAAAATTAAATTTTCTTAAATACCTGAATGAAAACGACTTTCGTCTCGAGTTACCCGACGATGCCTTCGCCTTTGTGCTCGCGTTGTTGGACTTGCTTTACCTAAATAAGGATGAAACATAAAACAAACTCTAAAACAAACATATGCATGTATATATTATGTATGTCTACGTATATATATATATCTAAAAAATTTTTCATCTCAACAAATTCTTGAGAATGCAAATTGCTAACAATCCACAGCTAAAACTAAGCGGCTATTGGCATGGCAGTCGAACAAAATCTGCAACCTAAAGTCGATGCAGAGACACACACACACACACACAACGGCCTGCATCTTCGTTCGACAAGCCAAACACAGCTGAGCGAAAAATCAAAGAATCCTCTGCCGAGAAAAGCAGACAGCCGTATGAAGACTGCGCCAAATGGCAGCGTAATTAAAAAGCCAAACACCACTGTTCAACCAAAAATAATTATCAAATAATGCAATTATCAATCACAAATTTATATTATATTACAATAAATAAATAAATAATAAGAAAATGTATTAATCAAAGATAAAAGTTGCTTTTTTCGCATAAAGTTTCCTGCTGCAATCAATAGAATAAAAATAATGGGAAAAATATTCCAACATTAGCATAAACACTACTAATAATAAAAAATAAAGCAGAAATTTCAAACTAAGAAAATAATAAATATATGCAAACCAGGTGTTGCAGATAAGTCGAATTGGGAGAGTAAATTGTTCTTCTTTTTTTCATATCCTTTGCGAGTCAGATCGCCTGCAAAATTTTACAAACGGATCAATTGATCATCGAATGCAAGCAATAAAAAGCGACCACAAAAAATCGAATATGCCAATAAGAGTAATAAATAATAATAAATAAATAAGTAGCAACCTTCGGATAATTCCAAATCCAATTGGGCAAGCTGTTCCCTGGCCTCACGCGGCAACAAAGAATAGTCGACGCTCGCCATCAATCATTGCACTCCAAATCGGCAGCTTATCAGGAAGAAGAAGAAATAAATTTCCCTTAAAAGATAAAAATGAAATAAAAAATCAAAATACTACTACTACTACTAATAATAATAATAATAATAATCATATGTGACTCATTCATTCATTCGTTCATTAGGTGCAGAGTTGATGAACAAGCTTTTGAAAAGGGCAAAGAAATAAAGCACGTCAAGAAAAATACGCGTGTCCAGTTCCGCGTTGCAAACTGGCAAAAAGATAGCAACTACAAAAAATTTTGCATTATTTTTACCAACCGGCCAAGAGCAAAATTCGGACACCTCGACCCTGGGTAGATCTGTATGCACGCATGGTGGCCGAATTCAAATACAGCCAGCAGAATCAAAGGTAAAAAAAGAATAATAAAACAGGGAAGAGCAAATAAAATCGAATACACAAAAGTCTGAGCACAGTTCTGCTGAACTGTTGAAGAAATTAAATAAAAATGTAAATAAATTGAAAAAACATGTGGCAAATAGATTCAAACGACATTGCCACCATCTTGAAATTGGCGGAGAATACAATCAACGCAGTCATGCAGTGAAATTGTGCATGAAGTTCGCCTAACCGCTCCGGTGGCTTTTCTATTCACTAAACAAACAGTCTAACAAAGAAACTGCACGGACGTTGTACAGTATGATTAATGATTTGCACGTTCGAATAATTGCTCGAGCAGCTGCACGCCAGTTGGTCGAATTGAAAATTCAAATTCTTTCTCTGTAACTTTTTGCAAACATTCAAACATGGACAACTGAACGCGTGGTAAGTACGAGTTGAAAACTTCGAATGAACTATTCAAATTTGAAATCTGATAATAACAATAGAAAGTTTTACTTTTTTTTGCTTTATTCTGATCAACGCATGCTCAAAAGGACGTTTTCAGAAAAACAAAACCAGAAAAAACATCATCAACCACAACTATGTCGTGCCCTGCTTTTCAACTCACATAATCGTCGCTACTGTGACGACAAGAGAGAGAAAGAGAGAAATTTTTACATAAATTCTAAAATTCACCTCCAACAAATGGCAAACACCACGTCGAAAGTATTTGCAAAAATGTTGACAATAATTCAAAAGAACGCTGTCTCCAATTCACGTACAGTTCCAAACGTAGGTGACAATGAGGAGCGTTCGAGCAAAAAAATCGCCGCATTACCGTAACGAACCTACCGATCAGAATACGGTACACCGATCGAGATGATGTTGAATTGATTGAATTGGTAATTGAAAAATGGTGACGGGGAGTCTTTTGAACGGAGCGCAGGTGTTTTGTTGTTCGGTTCAACGGTTCTGCTTTTTCTGTTGACTGAAAGTGAAATCAATTGTCGACAAACGTGGGAAAAGTTGAAGAGAAAGAGAAAAGCACGTCGAAGAGACAATCGGCAGTAGGAAGTGAGGAATGATTGAATGTGTTTTTGAAAAAAAAAGAGAAAAGGAAAAAAAGGGAAGAAATGAATTTCACTTTTTTTCTTCATCAGTCTGATGAGCGGCATGTTTTTCAGACGTGTCTGAAAAATGCATCATCTGCAGATGAATAGTCTGAGTAACAGAGCTGTAGAAGAGGTACAATCATCGGAACAACTACTCTGTGTGTGTGTGTGTGTGTGTGTGTGTGTGTGTGTGTGTGTGGGGGTGGGGGGGGGGGAACTTCAGATGTAAAAGCAGAGTTCACAACAAGCAGCTTTCCGTTAAGCAAACGAAAGAATTGGAAAAGAAATGAGACCAACAAGTTTAACGTTGTCCTGCACCACCTGTTAGCCTAATTTCTTTTTACAGCCTCCCCCCCCCTCGAAACTGAACCGTTATCACGAGCTGTGCGGGAACAATCGACCGGGGGGATTAAAGCTCAGGGCTTGACGGCGCCTGTTGCGCCTTTTGTCAACCTCGATCAACCGTACTGTAAGTCGGTTGTCTTGTAAATGAGCTGGCCTATTTCGCGGTGTTGAAATAGGCAAGAAAGCGTATTTCTCAAACGCGACCTCGGCGTGCTTCTCAACAAAAGGCTCCTCCAATTGAAAGAGATTCCACAGTGACATTTGGTGACAGCTGCTGGACGCCGCCTGCTCGGTTCCTGGTCAACTTCTCGTTGTGGATTCTGCCCTTGGCCGCGTCGATCATCCAAACTGACACGACTGATGATCATAGAAACTGGTTCCATTCCGAAATGCTTGTCTGCCAAACACGCTTTGGGTGATAACTTTCGCGGAACAACAACAGCAATACACCAAATACACCGTTCATGCCGTCATTATCAGCTGATCAATTGGATACAATCAGCAGTGAATATATATATATATATATATATTTGAGAAAAGCAATTAGTTTTCAATTTATATTTTTACACTGACTGATCATTTCAAAGACTATGATAATATATATGCTTACCTCCAAAGTCAATCAACTAGATCTAATTATAAACGTAAGTGAATTAATTCTAATCAAATGATGATATATATATATAGGTGTTTGTGAAGATTTGAAGCAGAACTAAATATTCCACGGCAATCACCACCAATAAATAATAAATATATGAATTGACAGATAAATAAAATTTAGAAAGTAAAAGAAAGAAATAGTAAATTGCATTGCAATAGTGCAAAAAGAAAGAAAAATGAATGTGTTATTTTTAAATGATCGTCAAGATTCAGGAGTAAAATACAAAATGAACAATGAAGTATGAAAAGCAACAACTGGATCATTACAATAATAAAATTAACAGCTTACAAATGGGAAAACAGAACAAAAAGCAGGACGAACTTTTAAAAAAAAGTATCCTTTTTTCCGGTACTTCGTTTTTTTTTTGCTTTTGTCGATAAGAGAATTTTCGAATCAACAAACAAGACACTTGTCGAACCAAAGAGCCCAAAGTGGTGGTGTGGCCCGTTTCAAGGATGCGCGCCGCAAAGCAACTGCCGGCTGAAGAAGCCGCCCAACCGACCAATGATTTATAGCCGACGGCAACAGCTCCGCCTGTTGAACAAAAAATGCGCTTTTCACTTCGGACAGAGTGTAGTGGAAGAAAAAGCAGGCCCCGCACCCGCCGTGGCAGATGGCCAACGGCAAAATGGTGCAGAACAATTTTTGCCCAACAGCGGCATCTGGAATAGCTTCCAAAAAACAACAACAGAAACAATTCAACCAAGATATCTGGGATAATTTGTAAAAAAAAAAGTTGCCCAACTTATGCAGACGACAAATGCTTTTCGAGCTGGATATTATGCGTGTTCTTATATTCTGTTTTTTTTTAAGTTCGTTATTGTTTTGTTTTGTTTCAATTCACTTTATATTGCAGTTTTTATTACAATTGCTAACTAGTTAGCTTCGTTTTTAAGATGACTTTATTTCGCTTGTTTTGAAACAATATTTGCTTTTAGCTTCACTGAAAAAATAAATATTTTCAACAACAACAACAACAACAAATGATCATTTTGTCCATTTACAATAATAATTAATTCTGCTCTCACTGATATTACAAGATTAAAAGCGCAATTCATCTTTTGTGCAACTGTTGTGGATTATATCTATAAAAAATAAAAAGAATTTTTAAAAGTTGGTTATAATGAAAATAAAATTCAACAACACAAACCTGGATTTCGACTTTCATCACCATTGAACATTGTTGCTTGGTTGCGCATATTCCAGTTGACAATGCTGCACTGCTGTTGCTATATTCACCACGAGAAGAAGAAGAAGAGCAAAAATTCCTGTTTTCCAAGAGGCAAACGAAGATTGCTATATATTATATATTATATATATATATAATATATGTTATAACATATATATAAAACTAACAACGGACCGTTGCACAAGTTATTCCTCCACAAGCCTGTTTGTTGTAACTGGCTCGATTGCTTCCGTCAACTGCTTCCTCTCTTTCCTCGGCTGCTTGTTGATAACGCAATGATGAAAATTGTCACTAAATCGTCGCTTAAATGTTATCGATTAACAAAAAGAAATAGTCTGAAAAAGATAATAAAATTTTTAATTGAACAATAAATTAATCATGCCTGTTGAAAGAAGAAACAAGCGAGCTGCAGCAAATTTTTCACTACACAATGTGCTGCTTTTTGCTTCATCTACATTATATACGTATATATATACTTTTTTTTCTTTTGTGTAACAAAAAAAAAGCAAACTCAACAGCTGCTTTGTACATGCCGTATTAGCATTGCACTTTCACACGTCGAGCTTCAAAGAGACCATATCAAGATAATAGTTGGATGAAAAAAATCCATTACTTATTATTATTATTTATTATTTATTCTACGAGAGATGAAAAGAGAAATTTTTCAATTCGTTGTTAATTCAAATCTTTTATTGACGTTAACACGGCTATTTTCGTTTGAATAATAAGGTTTCGCAAATTTCTTCTTCTTCATCGTCTACTTCTTCTTTTTTTTTGATTATTATTGCAAAAGTGCAGCTTCTTCATTTCCTTTGAACAACAAAATGAAGCTTTGCCAATTTCAAAATAGAAACCTTTCTGAAAATTTGAATTTATCATTGATTTTTCACATTCTCCCATTATTCCCTCCTCCTCCTCCTCTCTCATTTCAACTCAACTACTACTGCTGCTACTGCTAATCACTGTTCAATACAGTTGCTTCTATTCAATAACTGTATTTTTCAAAAAAAATACATTATTATTTTTTTAAATCAAATTATAGAAGAATAAAAAGAAAAAACTATATCACCAATTACCCTCTCTATCTCTCTATTTCTCTCTCTCTCTCTCTCTCTCTGTATTCTTCAGTTAATTTTATTGCACTTGTAAACAGAGCAAGCAGTAGGTATAGCAGAAAATTTTATTTTTCCGTTTTCAATGCCAAACGAGCACCTGTTGCTTGGTTCTTTTCGTAAATTACCAACTGAACACTAGTAGCAGGACCAATTTTCTCCGCGACACTTCTGCTCTGCAACGCCAACCTCATCGCTTCATTCTGCTCCAAAGATAGCAGAGCATGCCAATTCATAAAAATTCTTTCCGCAATCATACCATTTATCTGAAAAGCAAAACCTATCCTACTAATAACTACTTTTGCTGCTAATGTTGTAATAATTTAATAAAAAAAACAAACAAACATAAACACTCAATGCAACAACAGCATCTTTGTCAACCAATGGCCACGGTTGGTTCCAAATATGACCATCCTGAATGACAAATATTGTACAGAATATGATATGGAAATTTAATAATAAATACAACAAACCGTTCTTGTTTGACTGATCGATTTTGACAACCGAATGGAATCATTCAAAATTGACCACAGTTCACTGCTGATATTGGGAGCAAATGGAAATATCATCACAAGCAATGCCCTCAAACAACGTTCAAATTCAACATTGAAACCAATCGTTTCCGGTGAACATTTCTACAAATCACAAATGGAAATGTGTATCGCTGAATGGAGCAAAATTAAAAAACAAAAAATGTTTCCCAATAAAAAACTTATGATTACCCTCAAAGAATTTGTAAAACCCTGAAGTCGAGAAATTGCCACATTGAGCAAGAATGTCTCTTCTAAATGGAATGTCACCTGAATTTGTCAAAGTCAAAAGAAATAAATGATGTAATAAAATTGAAATCAAAAATACCTCTTACCTCTCTAACAAAATGGTTGTAATTTTCTTTCAAATATTCATCTGTTTTCTTCTGCTCATCCACATTCAACACTGATGTCGTCGATTCGGTATTCGAAAATGATCTCATCGATATCAACGTAACTACCAAATACCGAACACGATTCAACCAATTTTCCACTCCTTTTAAACCTGAATTACACAAAACAAAAATATACACATATTAATTTATTAAAATACAAAGGTTATTCTTCATTCACCTGCTGTATCCCAATGTCGGTGAGATTGTGGAGAAACATTCGATGTGATCAAAAGACGAGTAAAATCACAACCAATATTGTCCAACAAATTCTATTTTATAAAAGTCATCGTTCTCTAGTGGAAACTGTTTTGCATCCCTACCTGAGGGTCAATGCCGTTGTGCTTGGATTTGCTCATTTTCTCCCAACTCTCCGTCACTGCTCTTCGGCTGTTAATTTCAACATAACCAGAACCTGCAATCAATGAATTCACAACATCTCACAATATTGTAGAATTATTTTTTTCATTTTGTTCAACTGTCTATCAATTGTTTTATTCAAACTGCTATTGTGCAAAAAAAAATTAAAAAATTAAATATTAATCAATCATATTTGTTGCACATGTGGTAAATGACAAAAATACCTGATTGAATGACCGACGAACTGGGAATATATTCACCAGTATCTTCAGTTTTGTACGTCTTTGCCATAACCATACCTTGAGTGAGGAGACGACTGAAAGGTTCTGCACTGGCAACAAAGCCAATGCTGCGCAAAAAATGGCACATAAACCGTGCGTAGAATAAATGCAAAGCGGCTGAAAATGGCAAAATTTGAGCAGTTGAACAAGAACAGAGAAACCATAAAAAGACCATATATTCTATAATTAATTAACATATATATCAAAACAAACCGTGCTCTTTGCCACCAATGTAAATGTCGACTGGCATTATCTGATTAGCAATACTGCTGTCAAATGGCTGACGATCGTTCTGAGAATCGAGAAAACGCAAATAGTACCAAGAAGAATCGAAAAATGTATCCAAAGTGTCGCATTCTCTTCGGGCAGGTTTACCGCATTCAGGGCATACGGTGCTAAGCCAGTCGTTGTATTGATGCAAAGGGAGCAATTTTCCCTTGCTGCCAAACAAATGCACCGTCGGCAATGTAACCGGAAGCTGGCTCTCCGGTACAGGCACTGCCTGAATCAAAATTGTAAAATATTTCAAATCAAAATCGACAGTGTAAAATTAAACAGTTCAAATAAAATAACCCCGCTAAAAAGATATACAATGATTCAATTGAAACAGTATTTCTACAGTATATGAAAAAAAAACAAATTTACAGATGAAAATTTTTCTAAAATTTCAAACATTCCCCTCCATTCGTTGCAAACCTTGCAATTCGAGCAGTGAACAATCGGAATTGGGGTCCCCCAAAATCGCTGCCTTGAAACAACCCAGTCGTTGAGTCGTCTGCTTGTCAAGTAGCCTCCACAATCTGCCGCCTAGAAATATGAAAGAAAAGAAAGAATTAAGAGCAATAATCACCGACTGCCCAAAATGAAAAATTGAATTGATTACTTTTGCACGTTCCAAAATTTGCTCGTCACTCAGAAAAATCTACAACGAACATAATCAAGCAGACTGATCAACTGATAATATTTATTCATTTTGCATACTTTCGTTTCAGCTAATCCGCTTTTGCCAGACAAGCCGCACTTTTGATAAACTGAATCATCGGCACTGACTGAAAAAACAAAATTAATAATAATAATAATAATAAAAGACACAAGTTGAACAAAAAATATAGCAAAAGCTTCACCTAAACGGGCATTTTCTGAACCGACGTAGTCAATGTGGTCAGTGACAAATACAGGCAACAATTGATTGGTCACAGGATTGAGAACTTTGATTTGAGCTGAGAGAGAGATAAATGCATAAACACAGTGAAGTTAAATTGTTCAAAGCAAACATAAATGTTCGTTTACTCGGCGAATGATCGCTGCAAATGTGCTTCGAGCTGATCGCCACAGCTTTTGCCGAGCAGAGTTGTTGAAGACAGTCGACAAAAATGTCCACACAATCACCAGTCTCCTGTCCACTGTTTTCGTTCTGAAGGGATAACACATTTTCACATCATGATATAAAACGAAATCAACTAATTGATTAATTAATTAATTAATTATGCGTACAAGAATTTTAAATTTAAATCGATACGAATCACACTTGCCAATCCAATGACGCTGAATGTCGACCACATCTTGCCAACTGACAAGATTGTCCAACTCGTCATAGAGAGCCTGTGAAATAGAGAGAAACAGCAGTTAGCTCTGTGAAGTTAGCTAGCTATTTCAGTGTACAAACCTTTGCAAAAAACGAAGTTTTAACAAACCACTGAAGCAGAGGTTTCTGAACAACTGCCGCACCGGATCTCCACGAACAACCCCTTTCGTCGATTTGTTCATCAGCTAGAACAGTGCAATCAACCGGATCCCAATTCACGTAGCTCTGCAAATTATTAAAAGTAAACCTTCAATCTTATATTATTATTATTATTATTATTATTATCATTAGTCTACCCTTTTCTGATACACCAGTCCTGCTTTATACAATTGCAAAAACAACCACTGAGTCCATCTGTAGTACTGTGACTTGAAAGTAGCAATTTCCTAAACAACATTGATAATTTATTGCATGAAAAATGAAAAATATCCCCATGAAAATATGTGAAAATTTTTAATAATTTGGTGAAAAAATGTTTTGCATAAAAAAGTAAAAAACTTACACGAGTCCAATCAAAACGACAACCCAGTTCAACAAGTTGCTTCTTCATAGCTGCAATATTGCTAAATGGAATAAACAAATAAATTGCAAGTGAACATTTTTACAACAACAACAACAACAACAACAAAAATAATTCAAAAACCTTTCAGTCCAAACTTCTGGATCCAAGTTGCGTTCGATTGCCGCATTCTCAGCTGGAAGACCAAACGCATCCCAACCCATCGGATGAATAACCTGAACACATTTCGTGGAAAAAATAAAAAATCAAATTCAATCAACAACGGTATGTATGTATGTAAGCAGTGTAATATTTATTTATCTTTTAATTTTTATGCAAAATTTACCTCGTAACCACGAAGCTCGTTGTACCTGGCCAGGCAATCAGAAATTGTATACACCCGCACGTGGCCCATGTGCAACTTCCCAGAAGGGTAAGGAAACATGGACAATATGTATTTCTTTCCTTTCGACCGCTGCTTCTAAATTGGAAATGAACTCTGCTTTTACCGTTCAATTTTCACAAAATTTAAATAATAATATATTCAAAAAACAAACAAAATACTTCGGACAAAGCATAATTGACCACTTTGTCGTGCCAGTGCTTTTCAATGCAGTGGATATCCTCGGATGAGAGTTTCTTTTTCTACAACATTGATCAAACTTGAACAAATTCAACAAACTGAAATTCAATTCTTGAAAAAATTCTTTTATTAATCAGATTTTATTGAATAAAAAAACAGTTCCAAAAATATGCAAATTCGTCAACAATTAACCTTCAACACTGCCAACGACAACGCAGACCGGTGAGCCATTTTTCTGCACTGGCTGAGCAGAATAATTGGGCAACAAGCCGCAAATGAAGCCATTCTCCCTATTCAACTCTTCAATTTCGTCCGAGCTGAAAATAATTTATTAAAAAACGAAATTTACAAAAATTAATCCAATGCCTCTGTTGCTTGGTCAGATGCAAAATTACATGGCATATATTGAATATACAACTAGAAGAAGAAGAAATTATTTCCGTTTGCTCGGCTCTAAACTCTAACATTCTCAACGAATGCGAGCATTGTAGACAAAATTACTGCAAGATGTAAGAGGGATGGGGCTATTTGCAAGATATAAAATACAAAATCCCCACTTGGAAAATTCTGTGAAATGCAAAAAGAATTTCTTTTTTTCTCAAATTTGCTGAATTATCCAATGTAATACAAAATCATCACAATCGTATTCAAAACTTACTCTGCAATACAAACAGCAGCGGTTGAAAGTGAATTACTCTATAATATAAAATATTTAAAAAAAGCAGCAACAACAACAGCATAGTTATAACTGCTCTTGCAGCTCAACAAACAACGCATGGATTAGATAAATTTGCAAATACAAAAATTAATTGGAAAAAAATTTACCTTTTTCTCCAAGATAATAAGTACATTTTTATTTATTCATCAGCAGCAAAAGCGGTTTTTTAAAAAATGTAAAAATGTATTAGAAAAGGGTAAAATGTATGTTAAAACAAGAGACCACGACCAAATTTGAATCGAGAAAAATTAACAAACAAAAAGCTGGCAATATACATATATATACTATATAGCAGGTAAATTCATTGTAGAAGAGGAAAGAAAATTTTTTCCAATAACAGCTAACAAATTATACTGTGTCAACAGTGAATAAAACTAACTGATTCCCTGATTTCTTTTTCCAATAAGTCAATTATGGAAAATGAAGTTGCAAAAGCTTTTTGCACATTTAACAAGCGTATATATATACACACACACGCACAATAAACATATATGCACATATGAGATGTAGTAGATATTATTAAATTATAAATGAACAAAGATGCAAGCTAATATTGGAAGAAAATAAAATCACCCGTTGTACAATACAAAAGGCAAATCTAATAATCATAATAAGTAATAAGATGTAACAATTTCAAGTGAAATAAAACAACGACAACGAGAAATTTCTTTTCGAAACATAATATACAATCTTCAAGTGTTGCGCTTCACCACATTCAACAAATCCAATCAATTCCATCTTTGAAAAAGATTGTCTTTTCAGCAACTGATTTAATAAAAAAAAAGAAAGACACTTTCTTATTTCCTTTTCTAACAATAAATTTCAAGTGAAATGCTAAATTGCATATTTCATTCGGGTATTTTACCTTATGGATATTGATCGTCGTGAAGGTGGTGATCATGAATTTTCGGACTCAGATCTTCGTGAGCTTTGTGAACATCACGGTGTGCCAGTGCAGTGGCGGCAGTTCGAAGCATCCGTTTCGAAGAATTCGCAGAACTTGCATAATCTTCATCCTCTTCCCTGATTTGAAGCAGATGAGGCGAGCTGAGGATCCGGTCAAGGGTTCTCATGCTCGAATTCATCGAAGACGTGAACGAGGAAGATCTACTCTGGCGTGGCGATGGACTGCGACTTCGGAACAAACCAACCAGTAAATTTTTCAAGCTGCTCGATCGTCTCAATGA
Source organism: Trichinella murrelli (assembly GCA_002221485.1). Lineage (NCBI taxonomy): Eukaryota > Metazoa > Nematoda > Enoplea > Trichinellida > Trichinellidae > Trichinella > Trichinella murrelli. Next base: position 13,414,787 of record CM008135.1, on the reverse strand, counting down.
CAATCTAGAAACCTGAACAACAACCATAATAACTATTACTATTATTAAACAATAATCAAAGAAAAGGATGTGTACTAATAATGATGGGGATGGATTGCGCAATGAAACTCGAGAACTATTTCTTGAAGCATTCAAACTGGCAGACGTTGTACTGGACATTTCATCTTCGGATCTCTCGCGTACCGTCGAACAATTTCGCTTCCTCCAACTCATCCCGCCAAATGCTACAGTCGATTCAACAAACGCACTCTCGGTTTCGGATATCTCTTCAGGCAACTGTTGCAAATCACCATTTTCACTAAACACAATTAAAATGCAAATAATCCAAACAAACAAGCAAACAAACAAAAAATACTTGTAAGCTGCATTTTTGTTTGAATAGAAAATGTGCAAACCTGAATAATTTTCCGCTTCCGCCAGTGAGTTCAGCTTCTTGAGACTTGCAAACATGATTGCACTGTTGCTGGCAAGCTTGATTCAGATGTGCGTTTTTCAAATTTCGTTCAGCTAATAAATAATAAGTGGCCGTCAAGTGGTTGTACTCGTCCTCTTCCAGTGCTCTGCAACCAGTGAAAATTAAGTGCTTAAAAAAACCAAATGCAAATAAACAAAACTCCGTCTACTGCAAAATATCCGTTTCGTCGGCAACGCCCCCGTCGACCATTTGTTCAATTATTTGTTGGTGAATAGCGGCCGTAATATTCTGCCGTAGCACTAACGGTTGTGAAGCATGATTGCACGCGTTGCAACAATTGTTCACCCATTTTGATTTGGCAATTTCTGCCAGCGTTGCCCGAGATGCAGGATCTCGAACAAGCATACTACAGATCAGTCTGACAAAACAGAACTTGCACAATCATTAATTATAATAACACTTCGTACAGAATGCCTACTTTTGACAATCTTCGGATAAATGTGAAGGCAAGCTGAAAGAACAATCTAAAATTTTCGTCAGCGTTTCCGAATCGCTCGCCTCTTGAAATGGCAGTCTGCCGCATACCAGCATGTACAAAATCACCCCCAGAGACCATATATCTGAAAATGAAAGATAAATTACCACTTGTCAACGAAACGTTCCATCTACGTCATACGGACAAATTAATTCACACTCGGCATGACAATTCAAATACAATTATCAACAACTAGGGTGAAAAATATTCAAATTATACATTATTGGTGAAAATAAAAAGCATTTATCGGTTATAAGCAACATCAAGTTCAATAAAAGAAGATGCTTCTGTTCTAATCAAACTAAATGCCCCTCATAAATGCAATGCGATATTGGAAAAATTCATCGTCAATTATTTTAAATAATTGAATTGATTGCAAACAACGCCAACAGCGAGCTTTGGAGCGCTGGAAAAAAGTGCAAAAGACAAAAAAAACAAGCAAAAATGACCCAATGCTTGCCCAATTGAATTACAGTAAGAAAAGAGCAATCAAGCCGTAACGACAAGAGCCGTTTTGTTTCGACGTCAGTCGAATTAAAATTGTAAAAATTAAAATTGAAAAAAAAACGCAAAAGCAGTACGCACGGGTGACTGCATGCACGCGTGGGCACTGTGCAGACAGTTTTCGATCGATCTACAAGAAAAAGCCAATAACGCTTTGTTTGTGGATAAGAAGCATATAAAATTTGGTGTCGAAAAAAGTAATGAAAAACACAAACAAAACAATTAATGAACGGATAAATCAATCAATAAATCAATCAAATATGCCAAAATCGACTCACCAACTGCCGGCGCGTCGTACGCGTTTCCAAGCAGTATTTCCGGAGCCGAATAAGCCAAACTGCCGCAGGATGTTTTCAACATTTGTCCAGGAGTAAACAAATGGCTGAAGCCGAAATCCGTCAACTTGACGGTGTCCAATTTTTCGAAAAATACCACATTCTCTGGCTAAAAGAAACAAAATAGTGAAATGAGAGTAGAAAAATTACCATAAAAGCGTACGTGCACCTTCAGATCCCGGTGCACAACGTGCAACTTGTGGCAGTAGGATATAGCTTCGACAATTTGGGAAAAATAACGCTGCGCCTGGCGTTCGCCTATGCGCTTTGCAGAGGCGCGACACATGATGAAGTCGTACAGGTCGTAATCGCCCAATTCCAATATGAGAAACAATTTCGACTGTGTGTCGATCACTTCGTACAGGCGGACCACGTTCGGGTGGCGTACAAGCTTCATGCAACGTACCTCTTGGAAGAGATGCATCACTGAGGGCAGGTCGAGGCGATTTTTGTCGATCACCTTCACGGCCACCTTTTCGCCGGTGAAAACGTGCTTGGCCAACTTGACCACGGCGAAATGCCCCTTGCCAATGGTCGATTCGAAATCATAAACTCCGGCCATTTGGTTGAGACCCATGCTGTGGCGGCTCATCTCCAACTAACTTCTCATCCTAAGCACAACATACGCATATCAGCCAGTGGACGGATATTCGAATTTTTTTCCAATTTTATTCTCAATTTCTTCAAATATTCTAATTTTTAAACACTTCTGAATTGAAAAAAAAAATTTCCAAACAACAATCAAGTGAATAGCTTTTTCGCAAATAAAAACTCATCTCAACAATGACAGTAAATATACCCAAATTGTAGCTTCGCCATTGGTCGACTCGAATTTCTAATCAAATCATTCACTTCAGCTGTAAAGTTAATCAATTTAATTTTCAAATTGAAAATAAAAGTAATGTTTGAAAGAAAAATAAAAGACAACATCGATAATGCAAAGCAGAAAGAAAACATATTGGACCATGTAGAATTACCGACGGGGCAAAAAAATGACAAACCTGTTGTGAGGAAAGTAAATGTGACGTCCGAACAACGTCATCTGCAAAACCGCACAACACCATTAATAAATTATCCAATGGCATACAACTGCTATGAAAGCAAGCATTTATGAATGAACGCCCGTGTGCGTGAAACAAAGCTATCTTTCCCATGAAAGAAGCTATGCAAAATATTTCTACCCCAATTCTCGTAAAATGCAAGCTAAAGAGTTATAAGCAACTTGTTATAAATGGCAAAACCTGAACACAAACATCAATAACAAACTCATCCCGCGAAGAACAAATTACCTACAATTATCATAAATTAAAGACACAAACAACAAATAAATTCATCTCAAAATTACAACAAAAAATTGCACCAATTAAAAAAATACATTCATCATGCCAATGAATTTCTTCTTCATTATTCAACTAAACAATCCAAAAAATAACAGAATTCAATCGATGAACAATTTAAGCGAACATTTTTTCGCATAATAAAAAAATATCACTTCACGATTTGCAGCTCGGCAATTCTTTTCCAATTGAACTGCCCAATTCCACACAATTCAAAATCAATAACATTCATTTCATGCTTAGTAGGCAAAATAAACGACAACATTGAATTTAATTATTTTAAACATGATAAAAATGTTGACGACTTTTTCGCGTAATGCATCCAAAACGATGTTATACTACATGACTGCTGAATACATGTGTAAAACTCATTATAAAAAAGTAGAATGCTAATTGTCGAGAAAAAATACCAGACAATCAATTTCACCCTCACATTTCATTCATCTTGAAATCGACATATGCTGCGACTGTTATACAAATTTTCATTGCGGACTTCTCATCTATTCTGATTTTCAGTTTGACAAAATTTATACTAAAGCACTTATTTTGTTTATACACTGATATATCGAAGCTGGCCGGATTGAACACCAATTCAATACCCAACCTGAACTAGTATATTGCATTTAAATCAAAAACACCTTACGTAATATAATAGGCATCATTGTTAATAATATTCTTTTCGTGACCACATGATGCACTGCTAAATAAACTTTAAAATGTGGCCAGTCATTAATCAAAAGTGCCCTGGGAAGTTATTGCCCATTCCATACTGTATAAAATAATGTAGGTGTGAATCATAAAGTTACAGTATGTCTTTTCATTTAGGAATAAAAGAAAAAGACTGGAGCAGGTAAAAAATTATATCAAAATTTATTTAAAACATAAATGTGCACTTGCGTGCATACAAAACCAAGAAAATGTCCTTCATTTCATTAAGTGACAGCTATTTATTGATGTGCAACTGGTGCACAAGTGCTCAGTACCTTTCGGAAGGAAATGTTAAACATGACATACTCAAGCCATGGCACAAAGGAAACCCTTACCGCAAGAAGATCTGACGACTAATATATGAATTATACTTTAAGTATAATCATATATATGTAATATTATACTGATAATACTATATGTAAATATGTTATTAATTCTTCCTCCATATTTACATAAAGTATAATATTACATTATATAGATAAATTATTATAAATCATAAATTTTACGGGCAATCGATAGAATGAACTTTTGTAATACTTGAAGATCAGAAAAGTTACAGTAATAGCCTGACGTGTATAATGACTGTTGGTGGGTTATCTTTGCAGTGATCGGTTGGTTGTCGTCTGCAGTGCGGTTTATCACAACAGTTGTCGCTACCATGTTCTAATAAACGCTTTAATTAATTGCGTTGTTTTCATTTCTCTATATTGTTCTCAATTTCTTCGAAGAAACGTAAAAGAATTCGAAGAGTCAACGCAGATTGTAGCGACAATGAAGATAGTCCCAAGGCTTAGGCGTACTCTCGAGCCTCAAACGTTTTTCCTGAACATGGAACCGAAGTCTTGGTTGGCTATGTTATAAGACATTTGCGACTGAATTGCGTCTCACCGTAAGAATGGGCCAAGGTTGGTGGTCGAGTAATTTTTACGCAGAAATCTGCTACCGGCTTCTGCGGATTTACGACGATAGAGATTAGATTTCTGACGTGACTGCTCGATTCCATTAATTGTGGTAACGCGATGGACCATAGGTTTCAAACTTCACAATGGAAATTGCCGAACTTGGCATGAAGACCCACATATTAGAAGACCACCTACTTTGCCGCTTCTCCGATAGTATGATGATGAAGGCAGCATTCAGCATGATATGAATGGATCAGCCGCGAACCTTACAAGAGCTGCACGTGGACATAGAAAGGGCGGTTGAGATTGGCATGGCCTTCGAATTCTGACAGAAGGCCCATGTCTTAGAAGAAGACAGCAACATGCTGGACATCAGAAACTCGCTGAGGAAATGTCGACTAATCTGCAGTTCACCGAGTTGGTACGGCGGATTGCAAGACTCGAAATCTCGACTTAAGGGCAACAGCTGTAAAGAAAATTGCGCTACCCAGTCTGATACCATCGCTAGGTACCTTGAAGAATGGTTCAAAACCATTGGCGAAATCCATGAAGAAATGCACTCCGCATTCCAACCTTTGTTGGATCAAATCTTTTGAAGAGAACACTGATTAAAGATGGAAATGCAGAAATCTACAATTGGCGCTACTCAGACTGATACCATCGCTAGGTACCTTGAAGAATGGTTCATACCTGTTGGCGAAATCCACGAAGAAATGCCCTCCACATTCCAACACTTGTTGGATCAAATCTTTTGGAGAGAACGCTGATTAAAGATGGAAATGCAGAAATCTACAATTGGCTCTACTCAGACTGATACCATCGCTAGGTACCTTGAAGAATGGTTCATACCTGTTGGCGAAATCCATGAAGAAATGCACTCCGCATTCCAACACTTGTTGGATCAAATCTTTTGGAGAGAACGCTGATTAAAGATGGAAATGCAGAAATCTACAATTGGCTCTACTCAGACTGATACCATCGCTAGGTACCTTGAAGAATGGTTCATACCTGTTGGCGAAATCCATGAAGAAATGCCCTCCACATTCCAACACTTGTTGGATCAAATCTTTTGGAGAGAACGCTGATTAAAGATGGAAATGCAGAAATCTACAATTGGCGCTACTCAGACTGATACCATCGCTAGGTACCTTGAAGAATGGTTCATACCTGTTGGCGAAATCCATGAAGAAATGCACTCCGCATTCCAACACTTGTTGGATCAAATCTTTTGGAGAGAACGCTGATTAAAGATGGAAATGCAGAAATCTACAATTGGCGCTACTCAGACTGATACCATCGCTAGGTACCTTGAAGAATGGTTCATACCTGTTGGCGAAATCCATGAAGAAATGCACTCCGCATTCCAACCCTTGTTGGATCAAATCTTTTGAAGAGAACACTGATTAAAGATGGAAATGCAGAAATCTACAATTGGCGCTACTCAGACTGATACCATCGCTAGGTACCTTGAAGAATGGTTCATGTCTATTGGCGAAATCCATGAAGAAATGCCCTCCGCATTCCAACACTTGTTGGATCAAATCTTTTGGAGAGAACGCTGATTAAAGATGGAAATGCAGAAATCTACAATTGGCGCTACTCAGACTGATACCATCGCTAGGTACCTTGAAGAATGGTTCATGTCTATTGGCGAAATCCATGAAGAAATGCCCTCCGCATTCCAACACTTGTTGGATCAAATCTTTTGGAGAGAACGCTGATTAAAGATGGAAATGCAGAAATCTACAATTGGCGCTACTCAGACTGATACCATCGCTAGGTACCTTGAAGAATGGTTCATACCTGTTGGCGAAATCCATGAAGAAATGCACTCCGCATTCCAACCCTTGTTGGATCAAATCTTTTGAAGAGAACACTGATTAAAGATGGAAATGCAGAGATCTACAATTGGCGCTACTCAGTCTGATACCATCGCTAGGTACCTTGAAGAATGGTTCATGTCTATTGGCGAAATCCATGAAGAAATGCCCTCCGCATTCCAACACTTGTTGGATCAAATCTTTTGGAGAGAACGCTGATTAAAGATGGAAATGCAGAAATCTACAATTGGCGCTACTCAGACTGATACCATCGCTAGGTACCTTGAAGAATGGTTCAAAACCATTGGCGAAATTCATGAAGAAATGCACTCCGCATTCCAACCCTTGTTGGATCAAATCTTTTGAAGAGAACGCTGATTAAAGATGGAAATGCAGAAATCTACAATTGGCTCTACTCAGACTGATACCATCGCTAGGTACCTTGAAGAATGGTTCATACCTGTTGGCGAAATCCATGAAGAAATGCCCTCCGCATTCCAACCTTTGTTGGATCAAATCTTTTGAAGAGAACACTGATTAAAGATGGAAATGCAGAAATCTACAATTGGCTCTACTCAGACTGTTACCATCGCTAGGTACCTTGAAGAATGGTTCATACCTGTTGGCGAAATCCATGAAGAAATGCACTCCGCATTCCAACCCTTGTTGGATCAAATCTTTTGAAGAGAACACTGATTAAAGATGGAAATGCAGAGATCTACAATTGGCGCTACTCAGTCTGATACCATCTCTAGGTACCTTGAAGAATGGTTCATGTCTATTGGCGAAATTCATGAAGAAATGCACTCCGCATTCCAACCCTTGTTGGATCAAATCTTTTGGAGAGAACGCTGATTAAAGATGGAAATGCAGAAATCTACAATTGGCGCTACTCAGACTGATACCATCGCTAGGTACCTTGAAGAATGGTTCATACCTGTTGGCGAAATCCATGAAGAAATGCACTCCGCATTCCAACCCTTGTTGGATCAAATCTTTTGAAGAGAACACTGATTAAAGATGGAAATGCAGAAATCTACAATTGGCGCTACTCAGTCTGATACCATCGCTAGGTACCTTGAAGAATGGTTCATACCTATTGGCGAAATCCATGAAGAAATGCCCTCCGCATTCCAACACTTGTTGGATCAAATCTTTTGGAGAGAACGCTGATTAAAGATGGAAATGCAGAAATCTACAATTGGCGCTACTCAGACTGATACCATCGCTAGGTACCTTGAAGAATGGTTCAAAACCATTGGCGAAATTCATGAAGAAATGCACTCCGCATTCCAACCCTTGTTGGATCAAATCTTTTGAAGAGAACGCTGATTTAAGATAGAAATGCGGTGAACTACAATTTGTTAGATAAAAGTCATCTTTCCTGTTCTAATAAGAACACTTGATGAAATCGACGAAATGTTGAAGTTGAGTTCAGAAGTTATTAATCTTCTTCTCCATTTCTGCTTAATGAGCACCGCGAGAGGCAATCCCACAGCAGCCATTCTTCTTTCCGTATCTCCCGACTGACTGTTGAGGATTTGAAAATGAGCATGAAAATTACCTGGAGTACTCCAGTTTGATACTGTTATTTGAACTCTGTCTTGTTCATGCAGCGGTTTCCCGAATGCGCAATAATGAAGTATATCGTTTGTTCTTTGTAAGATGAATCAACGCCGTTATCAGAAAGTTTATCCAATTTTTGGTTGTTGACCGCAGTGTGGTTTATTACAATGATTGTTGCTACCTTGTTCTAATAAACAGTTTAATCGATCGCTTTGTTGTTGTTTCTGTTTATTATGCTGTATATCATCGTCGAAACTTGGAGGGGTTTAGTCTTGAGCGTCTTGGTTTAGTTTAGTCAGAAGCGCACCGGCCAGCTTCGATATGAAATGTTGCAGGCGCATCATTTTATTCAGCAATGTTCTGTTTTTGAAATGATGTGTTAAAGGTTTATTTAAATCATGAAACCTTTTATTCATCTTGTTTTTTCTGGTAATTTGGAACGGGTGTCTCGTAATTCATTTGAAGTTTATCGGCTGCCATCATCCATTTGATAAATTTATCACAGTTGAATTTTATAATTCCACTTTCTGTTGTTTTTATTTTTTGCGTTTTAATTGTTGATTATCCGTTATTGTGCTCTTTATGCAACAGAGATATCTGCATTATCATTACTACATTTGCAAATTGTGTTTGGACAATGAATGACACATTTAATAATTGATAATACTGCAATGGCCACTTTATTAAAACCTTTACCTTGGCATTACTGTACTTTTGCTCCTGATTATCTATTCTATGTTGACCTGATTATCGACAATTTATTCTTTTACGTCTGAGGCTGTTGTGTTTGCATTTTGTTGCAGCGTTTTAACGAAGCTGAAATTGAGCTGTGCTTTATCTATATGGCTGATTTTAAGAAAATTTTTTACTTTATTTGTTTAAGTTTGTTAGTATGTGTGGCTGTTTTTCTTGTTTCTTTATATTGATGATGGTATCCTTTTAGATAATACAATCTTCAGAGCTTTACGTTTTTATTGACGCAACGAACGTATTATCCGGTAGATCCTGTCGTGTTTGTGCTCAACATGAACCGGAGAGTTCAAAGTTGGCATCATCTAAAAGTGAAGCTGTATAATTGAAATTTTTTTCCGCGCAATTTTAAATATTTTAACTCATAACTTTTATTGATACTTTAGGAATTTATTTAAAAKGAAATACAGTGATTATTTTAATATGTTGTTATTTTTCCAAAGCTAATAGTGCATTTTTATTCAAGTAAAGCTCGATGCTAATGTTGATTATTGTGTTCCATTGTGCTACACAATTGTAATGCATCATTATTTGCATTGCAACAGCACTGTAAAATTAAAAGATGTATTTTCGTATATCTCATTTATTGAACTTAGCAATACCATTTTATAAGCTTTTATCTTAAATGTTGACAGAAGAAATTCAAATGCTTCGAAAATATATTCTGTGCTTTGCTTACAGTAAGATGAACAGTTTTTGACTTTCTCTTGTTGGTTAAATGCTCGTTGGTATTAAGGACAGTGTTTACGGATGAATAACTAAATTTTTTCAAAGGCTGATATACACTAGCAAAATATGAATTATTGCATTATCGTGAAATTGTTTTTTTATTTTCAAGATTCCATACAAGCTTGTATTCTGGAACATGGATGACGATTACTGGTGTCAACCTTTGAGTCGAAATGCATCATTTGCGAACTGTGTGGTTTATGGTTTACACGAATCTAAAAATAGCTCTGAATGCGGATCTCATAGCGCGAGTATTGTATCCAGGTTGAGATATTTGCATGAGCACGATGGTGATGTTGCATTGTTTCTTGAGGATGATTTGGTAAATGAAGAAGAGAGGAAGAAGGAAGGATTTTTTTATGCAGTTGTTCTCTTTTTAGTCGTTCAGTTATTTTGATCCATCCATCCCGTTTGGATTTTTGAACATGTCGATATATTTTATTGACAGTTATTGGTTTCAAAAAATACTGGTATGCATATTTCCTTTTTTAATTTTTTGAATTTTACCATATTCAATTTTAGGATTTGTCTGAAAATCCAAGAAGCAGTTCAAATATCCATTTGCGCTTTTATTCGCCTGTCAATTGGACAGTTGCAATTACGCCGGTAGTTTTAGTTGTGATTGCGGTGTTTGCTTTGATGGCTGGAAGCTACTGGGCTGGCTGTAAACATGATATAGCGTAAACGGATGGCTCCCCTCCCTGTTGATTCGGCGACGTAAAAGAATTGTTAATTTGTGATGATATTGTAGATTGAAAATGAAGCTACGGATAGCTGAAGCGTACAGGAAAATTAGTGACGGAAATGGAGCTTCTGCGTCGGATTCAACGAGAGCAAACAATTTTGAAGATAGCCAAAATAGCAAAGCTTCGAACATCCAATCAAACCTGCGTACATTGTTCAGTGCTCTGTTTATGAGCGTTTGTTTGTTGTTGTTTCTATTTTTTGCATATGATTATGCAAGTATGTGTTCCATTATAATTCATTTGACTATATATTAATGGAATAATTTCAGTTTGGTTTATTTTGTCAATTTATCTTTTCTCCGCATACGTTTCCTTATACGATTGCTTTTTACATGCCATTCCAAATAGTCTGTTTTGCCACAAAGAGTAAGTTGATTGAATTTGAAGTGTTGTTTTTTGTTAATTTCAGTTTTATTTAAGAGTTCCTTTGAATTTCTTGAAAGCGATATTCAGCTTTTTTACAAAACGAAATGACAGTCGTAATTGGAGTATTCCATTGAAGCGTATATTCCTCTGCTTTTTCTGCTTCGCATTGACGATTAGTTGGTTTGTTTTCAGAAAACAATGGTACAGTGATTGTGTTTTTTATCTTTTTCTATTCGTTATAACTTTTAGTTTTTTCTTCAGGTACGCTGTTGTTTTGCAAAATATCCTAGGTTTGGCTATATTAATTTCTGTTATATCCAACGTCAGATTGCCAACGTTGAAGGTTAACAATTTCTATTTGAAATTTTGCAATGCATATTATTATTATTGATTTGTTTTATAGGCAGTCACCATTTTTTCATTAGCATTTCTTATCTACGATGTTACTATGGTCTTCATATCACCTTATTTTACTAATGTGGGTTTACTAAGTGTATATTTATTGTTTTTTTCCTTTCATTTATTTAAAGTATTCTGTTTGCTTTTAGGGTTGCAGTATAATGTTGGATGTGGTAACCGGAGGCGGTTGTTCTAAAGGAAGAGGTGCTGTGGTCAATGTTGAAAATGCTAAAGAAATGGTAAGAGATGGTTTTTAAATTTCATTGAATTTTCATCATAGTTTCTCTTCTCTTTTGCAGTTACCTCTGATGATAGTGGTACCTCAACTGACTGATTTGGCAGTTAGCTGTGCAAAACTTAGTGGAATATATTCATTGATGCCGACGAGTTTAGGTTTTGGCGATGTTATAATACCAGGTACAAAACTATTTTTCATTCATTTATTTTTTGTAATAATTTTCCTTTTATAAGGAATTATGGTTGGCTTTAATGCTGCATTTGACCGCTCGTGGAACATACGATATAACTTGTACTTTATTATGTCTTCAATTGGTAAAATTTTTATTTACTGTCATTTTTGTCATGTTTAACAAAATGAGCATCGTTCAGGTTATCTATTGGGTTTGGTAATTACGTTGATGATCTTGTTGATCACTGGAAACGGTCAACCAGCACTATTGTACATTGTTCCTAGTGTTTTATTTTTTACTTACGCTTCAGCTCTTTGTCGTGGTGAAATGTTGAAAATGTGGCGGGGTGAATTTGTGAGTATTTTATTATTATTATTATTATTATTATTATTATTGCATTAAATTAACGAAAATTATCATATTTTGCAGAGAATCGAATGTGATGACGTCCGTGAAGATGGCAGCCTTGTCACCGCTGCTCAGTGATGAAATGGTGTTTGTCTTTATTACTTTGCGTATAACATATTCGCATTGATAAATTGTTTATTTGTTTTTCAAATATACTTGTTTGGATTGTTTAATAGGTTTGTTCATGTTTTTGTATGCGAATGTGTGTGTGTGTTGTTTTTCTTTGTTCTCATATAACACTGGATTAGTAGTGGTTTCAAGTTTATTTACTTTACTTCGTTTATAATTAAATCTGTTAAAGTGATATGTGTTTTTTCCAAAGTCAAATTATTCAGTGTATGTTGGCGTGGAAGAAACGAATGCAGTACAAAAAACCAGAATTCAACAATGAGCACTGTAGAAGATAACTGGAGAATTGGTTAATGCAATATATGAAAATGAATTGTAATTATTTTAAAAAAAAATTGCACACCTATGCATTTGTTGCAGATGTAATTCTTATTATGTGGTAAAAATGTTTATCCAATGCATACAGATGGCATTGTTGTTGAATTCAGCAGATGACTGTCAATATGTAATATGCTGCGGATAAACTTACTTTTCTTTCTACAGTAATCCTAAATTCAGTAATTGTGCAATGCCCTCTTTACTGTTCCACTGTCGCAGAAAGCTGTATAAACAGTGTGGCATAGTCTTAGAATGAACGTATGTTACTGCAAGTTATTTTTTCGTATATTCAATGAAATTCATTTAGCTTACAATTGATTGTTTAAATCATAATTGAATTTTTTTAAAAATAATNTTTGTCACATGTTCGTTTGTTTATAGTTGAGCATTTTTGTGTAAAGGTAATTGATTTTTGAAAATAAAATCTGGATGATATGATAGTGTTTTTAAGTGCAGATAAATGTGAATTTTTTTTGTTTTGGAAAGCTAAATTGAATTGCATGTGTATTTTCATTTGAGATTAGTCTTGTCATTTGAAAGGTATGAGAGAAGTGAATTTCCCATGTTCTCAATTATTGATTTAAAAAACGAGCTGATTTGAATTTTTTGTCAATTGTTGCATTCTTACTATAGCAGATTGGGTTTTTTCTGAATCCTCACGAGTGAACAGTGCAAGTGAATCAACTGCGCCCACACAGTCTGTCTGCATTGTTAATAATATTTTTAATTGGGTGATTTGGTTGCTTTTTTGCTTTTGTCGAGAATAGTCGCTTCAGCGAAATAAGTTTAAGCTGAGGGAATTATTTTTTTCAAGAGTCAGTTTCGTTCTTCGATGCTGGTCGATGTGTGTGTGTGTGCAAAATTGATTCAGACCAACCAAAGCAAACACCATTTATTCAGCTTGCTCACCAAGTATCACAGTACATCCATGCTGGTTGTTGCATTTCAAATCTGTTCAAATCGTCGTTCATGCAAATGCTTGGTGGAAAATTGAAATCGCTTCAACTTTTGACAATATTTCATAAACTGTCCATGAACGCAATGGGCAAGCAGAATTTTGTACGAAGAATTGTGATTGTTTGAAAATTGAAATCACCATCGAAGAATATGGCTGTTGACTGAATGCAAAAGAAATTTGAACGCACGGGTGACGTTGCGATGAAAATTGTTCAAGCATCAAGGAAAAGTGGACTTTTCATTTGTTTGTTTGTTTGTTTGTTTGTTTTTTGAATAATTTCTGTTTAACAATGTTCAACTTGTTACGCTTGTCGACAAGTTATCTTAATTAATCCGTTTATTTATAAAAGTCAATCATTATCGCGTCCCCGATAAGGCGGTATCAGTGGAATGTTGAATGAAGTCATGTAATAAATATTTGCCAATTTCCGACTTGTATAAAACGTCAGCGGAGAACATCTTTTTGTTTTATCCATTCTTTTTGCCAGATTGTCATCACTGCCGACAATGCTTCGCGTTATCGTTGTCGCCTCGCAAGTGTGCAATTTGTAAATACTATTTCTTTTTCTCTCTTTTCACTCTGTTCCATCATTACTGTAGCTATTGTTGTTGTTGTTGTTGTTGTTGTGTTTTTTTGAATTTTCGATTTTTGTAAATTGTTGACGTGCAGGTTCAAATTGTTTTTTCCTTTTCAGCCCGATGAGTGAGGTGCGCAGTTCAGACCGGGCCGACCTGCCGCCGGGTACCGGCTCGGCGATCTCGACCATCGAGCCGACCCCGCCCCCGCCCAGCTACAAGAGCTTGAAAAGGCTGTGGCGCCGGCTGGCGTTCGGCTTCGGCCACGTCTACAACGACCTCTGCGCCAGCATGTGGTTCAGCTTTTTGTTGGTATTTCTCAGAAAAGCGTTGCTGTTCACCGCTCCAGCTGCAGGTTTCTCCTGAAGCAGCAGAAATTGTTGGACTTTTCAAAAAATTTTTCCAATCTAGGCAGTATATTTTTGATTGGCCAAATTGCGGACGCGATTTCAACTCCGGCAGTTGGCTTCGAATCGGATCGTTTAAACGTGCCGTTGTTTTGTCTGAAATATGGACGTCGTAAATTTTTACACTTGATTGGTAAGAACAAAAAAAAGTATCATTATCATTTATTTATTTATTTATTGTCATTTTCAGGAACTATTTGTGTTGCGATGTCATTTGTATTTTTATTCATGAAATGTTTTGGATGCACATACGGTGAAGATGGTACAAAAGAGTGGATTCAACTGTTGTATTATTGTCCGTTTGTTGTTATTTTTCAATTTGGCTGGGCTTCCGTTCAAATAGGCCACCTTGCTTTGATTCCTGAGCTTACACCTTGCACAGCTGAACGGGCAGCATTAAATGGAATCAGGTAATATTGTTCTTATCGTATGGATTGCTATTATTAGTATTATTCATATTTTGGGTATGCATTCACGGTATTTGCAAATATTGTAACGCTAGCGTTGGTCTATTTGTTCATTGGACAAGATGCCGTTCACAGCGATGTCACTCCACACGACGTTGACGGGTTCAGGGTATTTGCATATGCTGTGTTGTATTAAAACTCTAAAAAAAGATCCATATATATATATATATATATAATTATATGGTTTGTTCCGTTTGTTTTCCAGAACGTCGCATTGACAATTACCGGTGCTGGGATTCTGTTCTCAGTGCTTTTTCACGTTGGAGTCAGGGAAAAGTGGACATTGTACAGAACACAATATCGGAAGATTGACGAAGCTTTACCAAGCGAGGTGGTCGAACCGTCAACGTCCGTCAGTTCTACAACGAAAAAAGTTCTCGTCACTTGGAAACACTGGCTTCAAAATCGACAATTCTACCTGATCAGCATCCTCTACATGTGCATTCGTCTTTGCAACAACATCTCGATGACTTATTTGCCGCTTTACATTTTGGAAACACAAAATATGAACAAGGTATGCAAATTGTACTTTTTTTCCCAACGACAACAACAACGTCTAATTAATGCGCAGATGAACATCGCCACGGTACCGTTGGCTGTGTACGTGAGCAGCTTCTTCACCGCTACGTTGTTCAGTTTTCGAATGGTGACGCGTGTTATCAATCGAAAAGTAAAACAAACCATTAATCATCATTATCAAATGAATAATATTATTATTAATTTATTGTTCATCATTTCTTTGCAGATTGGATCTTTGATTGGAATCGTCGTCGGCATCGGAGCCAGCGGATGGATGTGGTGCGAAAAGCTGCAAATGCAAATTTACGGTGTGGCAATTTTGATGGGCATCTCGTCGTCAAGTTTGATCATCAACGCGCTAGCTTTCACGTCCGATTTGATCAACAAAAGCACTGTAAATTTAAATATATAAATTTACATATCGAATTGGTTCAATTATTATTAATGTTGCTGTATTCAGGAAAGTGGCGCGTTTGTTTTCGGTGCGATGAGCTTGTTCGACAAATTGCTAACCGGCGTTGCGGTTCAAATTATCCAAGCTCTGGAACCGCTTTGCCAGTGATAAACACTTTATTTGTTTGCTGCTGTTCCACAATTGATCGAGTTATTTATTTAGCATTCAATATTTCTTCTTTCAGTGAAGCAACGTGCGGCCTGATCAACTTGTATTTCAAATATGTTATGGTTGTGGTGCCGGCTGCTTCTCTGCTTGTCGCTTCGGTGATCCTTTTCCTTCTTTGGCCTCAGAAAATCGGCTATTTCGCGGAAGGTGACGAACAACAGCAAGAAGATGAAGAAGAAGAAGATAATTACTTTGAACGTTTTTGAAAAATTCACTGTCATTTTTTGTATTTAAATTTTAAATCAAAAACTACATCCCATAATTTGGCTTCATAATTTTTATCGCTTGATTTTCCAATGGTTGCATTTTTATCGATCAAATCATACTTCTCATTCCTATTGACTTCATTCCGAACAATTCTCATATCACTGTATTTTCTACTGAACTTATTTTATCAATTTTTAATAAACTAATAATAATAAAACAAATAAAATCAAAAATGAATACAAATTTTGCTTTTGATTTGCTGAGGAACCTGAAAAAAAAAGAGAAAATACATATATGTATATATTGGTAAATAAATTTTCAACCTACGCAAAAATATCATACTTAATGGTTGTGTTTTGGAGATGCCATTTTGATTGGAATATGTATTGCCGTTTCCTACAATAAATGATTTACAAAAATAGCCATGATGTTTGCAATTGCATATAAAATCTGCATATTGTGCAAAAAATGTTTGTTGGTGCTGCTGTTGTGCTTGTTGCTTGCTTTCAGAATGTACTTTTTTAAACTTTATTTGATGTTCATAATTAAATTTTTGGGAAAAAAACTTATTCTAACCTTTGACATTGATTTCTATAAATCTCCTCGGGGTGTTGTTTCCTTCACAAGAGTAAATGGCCGAATCCCACGGACGAGCGTCAGTAATTCGAAGTTCACTGACAAGTCCATTCTCCACAGACTGTATGCTCTTTTCGAATCCTGAAAAAAATTTTATTTTTTAATTAAAATTTCATCAAAACTTTTCATAATTTTTAAATATTCAAATTTTGCAACAAAAATGAATCTGTGATGATTTGCTTACTGTCGTTTTGAATGAAAGATATGATCGTATTGTTCGCATACCACCAAACTGCCGAAGGTAGATGACCATTGTGAACAACATTACTGACCCGACATTTTATAATAATCGTATCGCCTTCGTCGACTTCTTTTGATCCGCTGATTGTTATTTCATTTTCTGAAAGTGATTTGAAATTTGTCCGAAAGTTCTGTGTATGTGTGTGAAAAGTTCCAAAAAGAAAAAAAATAGCCTACCGACAATGTTGAGTCTTACTGAAAATCGCTTCGGTGGATCCGTGGACAAAATGCACTCGTACGTTCCTGAATCTTTCTCTACAGTATGCCTTTGAAAAAAAAATATTTAAATCAAACAATTTCTCTTTCTTTCTTTTTTATTCTTTCACTCTTTACTTAATTATTAAACACCAGTCGTTGCTGCGTTTTCTGTGCGATACTTGGAATCGATTGTCGTTTGTCACAAGCACATTGTCAACGCTGAGTACTTGTCTGTCTGCAAGGCGAATCCAGGCAGTCTGAATAGAATTCTCATTAAATGCATGCACTAGAAATGCTCATTTGAATGGATGTTGTTGGAAAAATCACGGACGCTTCAAGCTCACAAATATAAGAACACCAAAAGAAGAAACTTTATTCAACAATTCTCCTCAACTTTTATTCAATTAGCTTGACAATACTGCCAATTTTTAAAATGACAAAAAAAACTTTATTTTTACACCTTTATCCGATGTTCTGTACTGTAAAATAGACGTTGACAATACAAAATTGTCGTTCACATGCTTGATAAAATTTTAACCCAAATGAAATTCGCTTATACTCAATAACAGTACAGGTCACATTTGGAACAATTTTCAAATATGCAAATGAAAAGATACATACTTGGTAAAGACCTTGATTTTCGACTTTGCAGTGCAAATAAGCTGGCTCGGTGGCAGCAACGGTGATGTCACTTTTTAGCAAAGAATCAAAACCAGGTTCATCATTTTTAACACTCGGATCGGCAAAGACGTGATAAGCTGAAAATTATTCAAAATTGTTCATCAAAAAAGGAAATTATTCGATAATTACGGTTCGTTAAGTTTTGGAATTTTGAAAATTGTTCAAATCAAAACAATACTGTTCATTTATTGCCACGAAAAATTTGTGATAATTGTTTTGCATCACGAACGATTTGCAAAAGAATTCAAATGAACAGCTTGTGACCAGTAAAAAGATTGATTTGACTTTTGCAAATTCCATTAGACACAAATTAGTGGACAAAAGCAATTAATTGAACTGCTGCACAAATGACAAAAAGGGAAAAAGTGGAATGGAGCATTTTTTTTATTGCGATAAATTTACAAAATCATTTTCATCAACGAATTCAGTTGATTTTTTTGTCTCATAAAATAAATCTAATTTAAGCAATGAAAGTGAACATGCCATTTAATATTCTGATTAATAGCTTAATGGACGATTTCTTGTCAACAATTTCTCAGTGTCGTGTTTTCTAATAAAAGGAAATATAAAATCAATCTGAAGTGAAATAAAAAATTTGCATAAGTATTCTCCTCGTTAATACAATCTCGATTTATTCTTTTTTAATTAAATAAAGTCAGTATTAATCTTTGGAAAAGACAGTTTGATTAAACTTACACACAATGATAAGCAATGGCTGCGCGAATAAACTAGAAGACGATGAAGAAGCAGCAAAGAGGAAAAAATAATACAACACAAATTGCGCAGGCGGTTTCAGATTAGCGAAGATAAAAATGGTCAACGCGTTCAAAAAACCACTATTTAAGGAGGCAATGATACGGTAAAACCGGTTTTGATGTGATTCCAGTCAAAACTATCATTGTTGATATTTTGTCTGGACTTTTGAAAATTGTCTAAATTTTTCTTGTTGCTCAATAATGCAAATTTCAGTGAAATTTTAACAATGTGTTTTATTTGTTTATTGATGAATTTCATTTCAACTATTTCAGCATATCCATAGGTTGTTTCCAAATTAAGCATATATTATAAAAGTATTTTGCACTACTGTAAATGACAGATAAAATCAATTGGACCTTTTAATGCATCTAAACACAACTCCCGCACACACACACACACACACACACACACACTAGAATGCAATATCCACGGTAGATTATTGCATCTACTTTGGATTGTTGAACGTGCACAGATTTACTGATTCATTCTTGTCAAGCTGAGCGTCTTTAGCATGTACATTTACATGGCACAATGTTCGACCCCTTCCGAAAGCCAATCAATCTCTGAAATTATGCTGATGCAAGCAATTCTTCTCCCTTTTCATAATTCATAATGTACATCATCTGTTGATGCTCAATCAATAATCGATTATGCATATGGGATAATTCACGTGCATAACTGAAGTGACGCTTGACCTTCGGCTTTCTTTTTTTACTGATGTTTAATATTTCAAAAAGTTCAATTTATTAAATGCC
Organism: Trichinella murrelli; assembly: GCA_002221485.1. Classification (NCBI taxonomy): domain Eukaryota; kingdom Metazoa; phylum Nematoda; class Enoplea; order Trichinellida; family Trichinellidae; genus Trichinella; species Trichinella murrelli. The sequence goes on along the minus strand of CM008135.1, from coordinate 13,395,389 downwards.
ATTTTATGAAAGTTGCAGAAAAGATAATTAATAAATTTTATTTTGCGAAATGAGCAAATAAATTCTAACACCGTCGTCATAAATGAATCAATTTCGCTAAATTACACTGTGCATTGAAATAATGCAAATACAAATTATGCATATTTGAATAATTGACTTTTTTCTGCTCAAATACTGACCTGTCAGCGTTTACTTTTTCAAACTGTGAAATGATGCGTATGAAGTTTATTAATCAATCTTTTGTTCACCTAAGCTTTACATATGTTTCGGATCAAATTTTAATTTTATAATTGAAATTATTCAATTAACCTAATTATAAATAAGTTATTGTATTCAAGATTGTTGTTTTCTAAATTCTTCAATGATTAATCAAATGGGCAGTACAGTATCATAGCAGAGATGAATTTGTCTCATTTATTTTTTTCAAAATAATCATTTTTCCCCTATTGTGTAATAATTATTAGACAAAAGTATAAAAATTTTCAAATTATTTATCAATTAATGGAAAAACTTTTACCAATACCAAACTTCATGCATTACTGTAAAAAGATATTTTTTTTTTAATATAAATGAACTGCTCGAAATTTCTACTCACCATTATCATCATTAGTATAATTATGTAAAATTGCATATTTTGAAAAGTATTTTTTTTTCTTTTTACAAAAGAAAACTTATTCTTTCATCAGTACAATACTTACCATGAATAATTAATAAAGTGAAGAGAATCATACAGATATGATAATATTTGAAAAAACAGTTGAAGCAGAGATTGTCCATTTTAAGATTAAACGATTCGGGTGACGCAAATGAGGGATAATAATTGATCGGTCTCTATTGTATATTATTTCCATGGAAATTCATTTTGACAAATAACTTTTACAATTTTTTTGTAGCCCTCGTCAGTGTTAAATTGAATAATAAACCAGCAAATATCGTTTGCATACAAATGGAAGTGAGAACGCAAATTACAAGTGAACTTTCGATGACAAGATTCCAATATGACGTTTGTATACTGTTGGCTGAGAGGTACTGGATTTACTGACCGATCTCTTATTGGTTCCTGGTACATCTTTACTGATCATTAAAAGAGTATCCACTTCAAGCGACTAGTCAATTCTAGTGCTAGTCCTCTTTAGTAATCTGCGGACAAGTATGGCAAAATGATTTTCTTTTATGCTGATGATCAAATTTCTCCATTCAAAATTGAACACACTCGTGCCTGCATTGCAATTGGTCAATCTTTTGATTAAAAAACAAATTATTTTAATATTCATTCAAAGTGTCTAATTAATTTTAATTAAACATCGTTTTATTTCTAAAATTTACAACATTAACAAGAAAATTTTCCAACCAAAATAAACTGCAAAGTAACGTTTTCTTGTATGAAATGATGTTGCAAAAAATTTGTCGATGATGAAAAATTCAAGTTTCAGATATCTAAAAATAATCATCAGTACAAGAAACCACTGTATAATTTGACAGTATTTATCATAACAACCAGACAAAAAAAACAATAAGATAACGTTACTTTGAAACAGTTTGGAAATTTATAATAGTAAATGTTGAATAGTTTATTTGGATTGTTTAAATTGCTTTTATTATATATTTGAAAAAATTTCAACAAGCAAAATGGAAAAAAGCGATCGTCTATTCATCAATACATCAGATCAAGTTGTTTGCAACGAAAATATCAAATGAAAAATTTGAAAAAAATGAAAATCATTGCTATCACAGTTTCGATCAGTTGCAATGTTTCATGACGAACAATAAAAGCAAGTGTTCATTTAAATAAATAAGAAGCGCCACAATAAGCAACTACTGAAGCAGATGAATGAATGTTCAGGGGAAAAACATAAGCAACCAACTGTTCACTAGCGTGTGACGTTTCGGTTCGCATCTTGCCGTGAGAACGCAACTGTTGTTCAATGCATTGAACTTATATATGATAAAAGCTGAAATGTAAGATTGAATTTTTGACATTTCACGCGTATCATGTTTACCAACGTCGCCGTGCATTACTGTCAGTTGTGCAGATTTATTTTTAGCGTCCAATATCTGGAAAAGTGAAAATTCCGTTGGGCGCGTCGCACAAAAATGTTACATCTATTTTTAGCATTGTATTATGTTTAATTATTCTCAGGTTTAATTCATTTCATTTGGTCAGCCATTTGACATTTTCAAAAATAGACTAGAAATGTTTTTCAAAATTAGTTTCGATCAACTTTTAAGAAAAATTACAATTAAATTCTTGGTCGAGTTGTGCTTGATTGTGATTTCATTTTCAGAAAAATAAATACAAATTTGCATATTTTACATACTTGAAATTGAAAAGCTGAAATTGGAATTATTATAAAAATAAAATTAAAAAATATTATACTAAAGATTTGTTATTATTTTTCGAGCTCTTGAATAAAGTATAAAATAGTTTTCATAAAATTAGTTACCGTAATTGCTTTTCAAGATTTATTATTTTAAATTATTATATAAGAAATCGGGTTTATTCGAATGCATTGTTTAAATTTCAAATTATCGTCACGAAAATTCGTGTGGCAGTGAAGATTTGTTTACACTGAGCAATCTTTCTAAAATGTAATTTGAAAAACGTTTCAATGCAAATTATTACTGCATTAGCATTGAATAGAAATGGAAAATATGACGCTTTGACGAATTATTTATTTATTCATCGACGGTTGTTGTTTGGCCATGCAGATCAGCCAAACGACCACATTTGTATTGGTCAGGTAAAAAAGAGAGAGAAAGAGAGGAAAAATTCCGCCAAGTTCGATGCGATACAAGCTCGAGGAAATATATGCTTTACCGGGTATGGTCGAACAACACTGTGCAGTGGTGAATCGATTCCACTCGCCATCGGCTCGTCCACGCAACTCATCCACCAACCGGTCCAACGAGGTTCATCCAACAGCAATATCTGCATCCAACATTACGGGGGTCGGTGACCGTTACGAAATTTATACATCACAATTATATTTTAATTTTTTATTTCATCAAAAAAAAGAGAATTAGATTCATTCGAAAATTTGCAGATTCAAACGAACAATATACGTTGACCTTTTTCGTTCAACTCTTTTTAACACGTCTCCAAAAACGTTGAATGTTTCAAAAATGTTATCGTAAACATATTTGTATGTAAACAAATTAACAATTTTCTTTTTGTGACGGTAAAAAATTGTCTCCGAATTGGAGATGGAAACTTTTGAAACGATCGAATAGGATTTTTTTTTTGATCATCGCAAAAATGGAAATATTGAATATTGATCGACAACGATTTGTTGTATAATTTTAATTATTGATGATGCATTAATTGAAAGTTTCAATTCCAATATTGTCAATGATCGGTCGGTCGATTGCGCGCAAGTATTTTTTGAGTTGAATAGAAATTTGTGGAAGAGAAAAAAAGACACTTTAAGAAATGACAATTCTGTTCATACGAATGAAAGAAGTGAATCAGTATGCAAATTTTTGAATTGATCAATTTTGAAACGTAAATGGACGATTTGATTGTTCGTTCGGTCATGGAAATTTGAACAATGAATAATCGACCGAGTGAATTTGCATAACAAACAAGCGAAGCGAAGCAGTGAACAAAAGATGCTCATTGTTCAATTGTTGTTGTTGTTTATAAATTTAAATTTAAAAAAGAAAAAGAATCTCAATGAGAAGCCTACTGTTGAGAAAATATCAGAAAAAAATTATTTTTCTTCTATATAATATGACGATACTGTTCTTCTCTGCTTGATGTGTTTCTTGTTTAAAAAAAAGTTGATAATCACATTTCGATATTTTTGAATTTCAAATTCAATCAATAATTTATTAATTTTTCATATAAAGTAATTATTTTTCTAAAAAAGTCTTCACTAGGTTTTTTTTTTCAAACACTGACCCAGAAGTGAACAACGAACGCGTCTCTCTAACCACAAACGGTACGATGAGCCGAAAGCATCGACAACGCGCAAGTGTCTTTCAAATTGTACCTTTGTTTTGTTTACATTTCTGTTGTTGGATTCCGCATAATCACATCTTTTGGAGATTTGAAATATTTGAAAACGTTAAGTTGAAAACAGCGCCAATAAATTACATTTTACAACAATGGCATTTGGTATTATTAACAAATTGATTTTATGTGTATTTTCAAAACAGTAATAATAATAGATTATATTTTTATTCGAATATACATATAATCATCAACAAAGGCAAAAATAATTTTCAAAAAAATAATAACAACGAAAGAAACAGAATGAATACAATGTAAAATCGAGTAGAGAAGAAAAAATTTGAATAGTTCGCTTTCGGATCACATCAAGTGGTTGAAATTGGGAGCGATTTGGCGCTGTTCTTAGCTTTGGTAACCTAGCTTTATGACGCTCAGTACACTCATACAGCTAGATAACCAAAGAAAAAGACAGCGCCTTTGGAATTCTCGGCCAACACATACACACACACACAGGTAGGCGACGGCATCAACAATTTGGGGCTGATGTCCACTTTGACGAAGAAGCTCGAAAAATACAGGACAAAATATACTGCCGCCAACTACCGGCAGGAGGAGAAAGACGGCAGGCGGTGATGGAACCGCAACGAACACTGGGGCCCAACTGACATCGACAAGCCGAAGCGCTGCGTAGCGCGACGTCGCCGTATGCTGATTGGTCGATTGGCCACAGAAACCGGTCTGCTCGCGGCACGGAAAAAGCCGGCCGCGCCTAGGTTCGAGTTCAGCCGAACGTCCGTCGAACCGGATTTTTCCGCCACCAAGTGAAGAAATTTATTTGAAACAAAAAGAAAGGGGAGAAAAAAAAACAATAGAAAATTCAAATAAATTAAGAAAATGACAGTAAGACATACCGAAGCTGAAATTGTAATTTCATAATTATTTCTAAATAAATGTGGAAAATGAACAAATTGAACAATTTAATTGATGTTGACGACTTTCAGCGGCCCCCACTTTTATTATCTATCTAATCCGTACTTATCTTCAAATGAATATCGGTTCATCTCTGTTATTATCTGTGGCAATGTTTCACTCGATGACCATCAAAATTATTAATTTCAACAAACTATGCAAAGTTCAAATTTGACAGTAACTGAAAATGAAAAAACAAAAAAAAAATCAGAAATTTTGTTTTGCTTACTTTTCAATCAAGCTAATAGGTTAGAAATATCACAGAAGCACACAGATACAAATCGTTGAAATACAATAAAAGAAGAAAGTAATAATTTGAAAACAATCGCCACTAAATGGCCATTATAAAGTGTTGAACAGAAATCTGTCAAATAAATCTGCGGTGAAAAATCACCGACAACTGGAGATGCTGTCAAATAAAAGTGAAACAAATCAAATTGGATTTGAATATTAATAAATAAATAAATAAATATATATATAACTTTTTTCATCATTCAAACTTGAGTCAAATTTCACTCAACTAAAGGTCAACTCACTAATAATGATAAAAAATATACAATTTTTCACCACACCACCACCACCACCAACAACAACAACAACAACAACAACAACGACAAGAACAACAACATCGGTCGGCATTTATAATAATCAAATGCTGGTCAATAAATCAAAATCAAATGACAGAAATTGTTTACAAATTTAAATTGCAAAAACAAACACTTTCAACAATTTTTGTATAATATATATGGAAAAAAATAAAAATAATTTTTTTTATAAATTTAAATCCAACGAATCCCAAATCTAAAATCTATCGTCCACATGTGAAAAGGGTTGATTGTTGATTATTTTTTTAAAAACAAATAACACTTTTTATAACTTACTTTTGAAGATCAAAGTGGAATTATTTTTGAATTAAAACAAAATAAATAATATTTATAAAGCAGCAGTAGCAGAGTTTTTGTGAAAAATTTCTACTAACCGTCGTCGAGTTTGTAAACAAAAATTCACCACTCCAATGAAAACTGACAGTCTCGATAGGCGATCAACGGCAGAAAAGTTGACAGAATACAGTAACGTAATGACCCAGTTGTTTGTTTTTATTTTTATTTTAAATATATACCGTACCTCGAAATGGGAACTTTTCCAACAGTTGTGTAGAAATTTAAATAAACTCGACGTTGCCCATGACCGTCGACGGCCTTGGATTCGAGTCTTACGATTTGTTGGAATTTGCAAATTGAACGCACAGACGCACAACTAGTTCCACCAATTCCATGCGATCGTCCGTTGGATAAGACGACCGAATTGATCGATCATGCCGGGCCGTGAACCGCATACCTGGCCGGTCAAGCGTCTTGACTATGCGATAAGCTATTCTTCCTTCACCATCGACAACTTTCCACAGTTATAATCAAATTCCACTACAGTACAATAATAAACAAACAAATAAACAAACAAACAAATAAACTACGGGGACGGTGAAGATAGGAACAATTTTCAAAATAACATTTGAATAAGAAAACAGAATAAAAAAAATTTTTCCCATTGCAACAATTGCTGTTGACTGATTACAATCGTTTACATTTCAAACATTTTCAACGAGTAAACTTGAAAACAACAACAACAATTGTAAAAAATAATTCAAAAAAAAAACAAATTATTGCTGACATTTTTCGTAAATCTAATAATTAATATGGAAACAAGAGAAAATTTACAACTGACAGATAAACTGCACAGCAGTTGCTGCTGCTGATGTTTGCTTTTCGACAGCCCAGTAGAACTGACAATTTGAAAATACAATTTCAACAATGATGTGAACTGTTTGTTCTTTGCTCTCGGCTGGTTGAAGTGGATGAAAAATTCCGCTCACACGCTACTATTCGACAACATTACAAATTTGCATATGAAAATTTGACAAATATATCAATATTGTTTACTTTGGTGTTAATATTTTTCCTCTCTCTCTATCTGTCTTTCAATTTAGAAATGGGTAAAGTTTTAAGAAAAAAAAACGTACTTTCTTTTTTTCACCACAAAAATATTGAAATATCCACATCAGTGAAAATAGAAATGAAGATATACACGTTGCATAGAACAAAGCCGAATCCTGTTTGACAAACAATGACAAAACAAAAATTCTCTCCTTAATTTTCACATGAATAAGAAAATCTGAAATTTTAAAATTACAATTGAAACGTTTTTTTTTCAAATCCACAAAGTAAATTTAAAACTATATAATAATTAATTTGTAAATAAAAAAGAAGAAGAACATCATAGAAAATATAACGAACCATTTCATATTTTTTCTCCAAACTTCACATTTCGACTGATTTAATATCAACTGTTCAATTTACACTTATTATTATCAATTGGACATTTTTCAAAAACTGGATGAATATAAAAATTAGGTCCGGTAGGGTGTAAATTTAATAAATCACGTTCCACTTGTCGTACGCGTGGAAATTTATGCACGCATCTCTGTGACGCATCATGTCAAGCTTTGTCGAAAATTAATCATCAATAATAATTGTGCACTGCTTTTGGGTGTGCCCTGACTTCCAACAGGTTGAATAAACAATCATCATTCTTTATTGATAATTAATCAATTTTTTCACTCCACTCACTTGTTTTTTTCAAATTATGAATAACGTGAAGTTAATTTTTATCTGAAGCCAAAGTTTGAAAGCAATATAATTGGACATATTTCAAAATGGATTCAAATCAAGTGGCAAATATTTGCAAATTATTAAATATTTTTATTTGTCACTATTACACGACCATTGAGGAAAAAGAGATTCGACAAAGTTGACCCAGTTTTATAATTTTCTTTATTTAACAGCCTTCCTGTGAGCTAGCTATACGATTATTGGCGTCACTACTGCTACTACTACTACTACTACTCTGCTGTAGTTTATCAATGTGAAATTTTATTGCAGACAATGCACATATAACAACAAAACTGAAGCCAACAGCAAAATATCCTACCAGATTGAAAGATAATAATGCAAATTAATATTAAAAAAAGAAGCACATAGCTTTTCTTTTAGAAATTGCTAATTCATGTCAATTGTCAGTAGGTGACTAAACTACTTATATCTTACCGAATTAGAATAGATTTTGCTAACTTTTTTCACAACCTGAAAATGCTGAAAAAAAAATTCAAAATTCAAAATTGACCTAGTTAGAAGGCGCAATTGAGCGCCAAAAATTTGAAAAATTGTCCAATCACGCAACGCGGACCGACTTGAAAAAAATATTCCGGACAGGAAAAGTAAACAAAGTCGGATTGTCGTGTTGTATCGTTTATTTTACATATGCAAATTTTGTCAGTTTTTCCATATCAGTGATGAGAGAGAATTAATTGTTCGAATGTTTTTCGTTTGTTTCACAAAAAGCAAAAGGCGAGATTTTTTGCAAATTATTTAATTCTCCAAACAAATGGTTAGTGTGGAATTGAAGTGAAAGTGAAAATATCCACTTCGGGCGCTTGATTATGCCGTGAACTGACTGTCAATTAAAAATATTCTTATGCTTCAACAATGTGAGCTGATTCAAAAGAAAAATAAGAACAACAACTCGAAAATGATAATGGCAAGAGAGCAGATGTTGTCATTTTTAAAAGCTTCCCACTGAAACGGTTCATTCCAAAATGGTCATTAATCAGAAAATTAAAATTCCACCTAAACCGAAAGCTTCGAGCAAGGCTGTTGGCTCGAAAATGAAATTTTGAAAATAAATGACATGCTTTATTTCAAATTGAACTGCAACTTTCCCAACGCTGTTTATTTGTCGTATATACAAATTCACTTTGAGAACATTGAGGTTGATTTTATTTCATTCTGAGCTTGTGAATTTTCAGCACAAGCAACAAATGCATTTTTCTTTCTGTTACTATTCAATCATGCGTATCATCTTTTATAAAAGTTGAAACAAATTACACACTGTCAAATGTATCTTTAACATCTATACACAATAGCTGAATGAATGCTGCTTGAAATTATGCTAAATTCACACGATATTTCTTGGTAAAATGATAGAAAACGATGATAAATCAACTTTCAAATGTGACAAAATTCATTCAATTTGATATTTTCAATATAATTTGCAACTTTCTTTTATTACTCTTATACTTATTTTGTTGCATTTGAAATACGAAAATGCACGTTGCTTTTCAACATGAAAAACAAAATTCCTTCAGCTATATTTATATGAATAATGCCTTTATTTGCCATTTTCTGATTAATACACTTTCGATTCTTATTTTTCTAAACAGACATCTTTTCAATATAAAAATTTTCTTCAATATTCACTTTCTGGTATAAGATGTCATCTGATATGCAACCCAACCATCGCTTAAACATGGTTGAAACCATGGTGAAAATTTAGTAAAGAGCATTAGACAGCCTAATTTAACACAAGTTTCATTTGTTTCGGCAACACATTTCTGCAAAATATGCGCTCGGACATCTTTTCATTTCATTAATTAACCATTCAGCTAGCAAGCTGTTTACTTGTCCTGATACGCTCGAAGCGATATCTGATTTGTACTTGAATTTATATTCTTACTGTATTTAAGTTAATCTTTACGAAATCAATTTTGATAAAAATTATATTAAACATTATTTCACCTAATCATGGGAATGTAAATTTATTAGAAATAAAAAAAATTAAAAATAAACGTAGCGTAATTTATGTTGCTTTGTCATGCACCGAACATACATGCAAATTGCAATTTGTTGACATTCATCCGCAGTTAATAATTTCAATATGCCTTATTAAATGTAAATTATAAAAAATTGGAAATTTAAGAATATCGTAAAACAAATTTTTGACAAATTAATTGAATGACAAACAAGAACAACATTTCCGCTTGCTAATTATTAATACATTTCAATTATGTTTACTTGAAGATCTTTTATTGATTAATGTATTATGTGGTTTTGCTTTATTTCATTGAAAATTTTACTGCGTGATATGTGCAGAAATTTCCTTAATGAGTTATGGTTGTAGTTGGTTCAAATCAATGAGTGAACTTCACATGATAACGATATGCTTCATATTTTCATTGCAATAATGGTAAGTTATTCTTCAGCATCACATTTAAGCACACCATGGCAGCCATTTTAATACAATTATAGAATTGGCACTTCTCTGGCACTTGTAATTGTTGTTAGCTTGTTGCAAAAGCGTATGTCTTACATATCTTACGAAAACTGTCCACTTGTTGATACGCTAGTTACGAACGTAACGGTTCATTGTAGATGTTTGCAAACAGGCGGATGATTTTTTTTGAGGATTCTTTAAATGCAGTTCATGTTTAGTTTTCAAGGTATGCGAAACAATTTGTATTATTTCACAGCTTTTTACAGATTCCCACTGAGCAATTCACTGATTAATAGTGCTTTTTATTTTGAAGATAATATTGTACTACATATTGATAGTTAAGTGTTTGAATGTTTGTTGGTTTGGTTATTGTTATTTTAAAAAAGTTGTTCCTGATAAGTCCATTAATGTTATTATAATTTTTGTGAAGCAGATTAGTTGTTTTAACTTTTTTGGTTATCTTTTTTCAGTTTTGCCAAGTTTCCTGTTAATTTTTTGTTGTATAGTTTGTTTCGTTAAACCATTTATTTTTATAATATTTTCCTTACAGAAAAGGGCTTTTTTCAAAAATGACAATCTTCAAGGGTATATAGATTTTCTATGTTGTGCTTCTTGTTGTCAGAAATTAGTTTAAATGAGAACAAACTGTGCTGTTTGCTTGCTGTGATAATTGAATTAGACTAAATGAATACAGTGAAGTATTAAATTAATGTGAAACAAAGTGTGAATAGGAGAATGAATAGAATTGAGAGAAAAAAAAATATATATGTACAGTAAAATGTATGAAAATTCGTTCAAGTGAAAAGATAGCAGGTTTGAAAGAAATGATGAGCATGAATTTTTTTTTGAATTTAATTTATAAAATGATTTCACGTGATGGGATGTGCGTAGAAAATTTAGAAAATGTATTTTTGATTAATTGTTGTTCAGTAAGTGGAACAACTGACGCCCTGGTCGTGGGCTGGGTTTTCAATGCATGCTATAGAGAACGAGCTTGATCGCTTATCGAATGGCTAGCCGAAAGCCGAACACTTGGCTAATGACGCGTCGACTGATTCGAATATTTGTGCATTGGTTTCAAATTCGATGACTTGTTCCCCTACTTTGTCGTTTCCTCTATTTCTTTCCGCTTCATTGTCAGTTGTTTGCTTTTGGAGATGGATTTTCGATTTTTCCCCTCCGGATAAAGCATGCTTCTTCAGCTATCCGAATGATAACCAAAAAACATACATATCTTAGGTTATTAAAAAAAATATCTGTCGTTTATGTAAAGTTGTATGCAATGAATTGTTGGATATTGAAATTTTTGTTGACCACAGTGTTGTTATTGATAGATCAGTCGGTGATTTGAGTTGGGATGTTTGTTGTATGTGAAAGTGGAAGCTTTTTTGAAAAGCAACGACCCTTTTCCGTTTGGCCGGAAATCGATTGCATCTCCATTTTGTCGGTCACAATTTTCTTCAACTTGCACACACGACGTGCACTTTTCTCGATGTTATCTGCAAAGTTAAACATTTTTCAATCGTTTGGCATATCACAGCCGCTTGGGATGCTTTTATTCTTCTTCTTCTTCTTCTTCACACCGCGTTAGCTTTGCGATTCAGCTTGGAACAACTGGCAACATCCCATTTTGTTATTCATCAGTTTCACCATTGCTCAACGTGGTCATGCGTAAAATTTCTACTCATTCATTATTTCACCCAGTGCAATTGTTTCAGTTGTCTCAATTTCCAAGAGTAGCTTTTGGAGCAGGTTTGTTTTTATTTATTTATTTATGTAAATATTCAATAAATCAGTAGTTGTTGGCCAAGCTTTGGGGGTGGAAAGGAATGTTCAAATTTTCATTTCAAATCAGATCTTCATTTCTGTGCCACATTCGAAACGTGAACGAACATTTTTCATTACAACGCAGTATGTATATGGCCTGCAGCGAAATTAGCCGGCTTTTGAAAATTGATTTCCAAAAGAGATTATCCCGGTTGAATGAAAGAATGAAAAAAATAATAATAAATAAATAAGATCAACACAAAATCCCTTCGCGTTTCTACTTCAGTTTCTCTTTTGCGCAGCTCCATCAAAATAAGTTCGCATTTCAATTAAGATGAGTTATTACACAGAAAAAAGAATTTTTTTTTTCAAATTAATTCACTTTTTTTCATTTGATCTAATTCAACTTTTTATTATTGAATTTTTATTTCATCATCTTTTTTGTTGTTGACATTGAGCGTTTCAAATTGGAAGAAAAAAAGAAAATTTTGCTGTTGTTTTGTCTTACTACAATTTGAATGCTGACTCGAAATTGGCTACAGTATGCCAGTTGATTGGATTCGATGAGATGTGATTATTGATAGAAAAAGTATTTTCATATTTGATAAATTGAAATTTTTTGCATTTTCCAAATGTCACAAGTGCACACGGATGTCATTTTCTAATGAAATGGGTGACATTTTTTGAAAAGCAATAAAAATGAGATGCAATTTATTTTGAATAACATCCGATGTGAGATGATTGGTTGGTTATTTATTTGTTAATTTTTATTTTTTGAAAAAAATTACTGCACGACGTATGCGCAATTTATTGGAAAACTTTTCCATTAGTAGTTGATGAAGAAATGTTGTGTAATTCGCTACAGTTGATTATATTTTGAACAAAAAATTAAATAATAAGAAATTCGAATCGATATGTTTTTCTTATGTTTGCTCATAGCTTGTAGCGGAAAAAATGCCAGTCGAGCGTGTTGCAGATTGTGGTGGAAGAAATTTGCATGCGTTGTGAATCCAGTGGACGAGTCGAGTGATATTGCGGTTGGATAAAAAAAAAAGATGGATACGGTAGATCAGAATTCGACCTTGTCCAATTCTTTGGCAAAAAATGATTTTCGTATGCTTGTTTCGGATTTGAGTAAAAAAGTTTTAATTTTTCACACGGTTGACGTTGATGAATTGTATTTATGATTTTTTTTTGTTACAGGGGAACAAAATTTTGACACCATTCGATTTGCCACTTATCGAGCTGCCTGCAAGTTGCGATTCATTCAGCAGAAAGTGAATTGTAAAAGTTCTTGTTGTTTGTTTGTTTGTTTGTTTATACTTTTTTCATGGCTTTTCAGTGCATTTGGTCGACATTTGGAACGTGATCGAATCGTTCAGAGAGAACGGCTTGAACGCGGTTGAATACAAATCTGAAGTGAAAATTTCTCGTGTCGAATTATTACTTTCGACCGTTTATCACAATTTGAACAAACGCTTGCCTGTGGTGCAGCAGATCGATTCGGATTTGACCATTCGTTTGTTGATCAGCTTTTTGGTTGCTGCTTTCGACCGGTATGCAAATCAATCTCCAATTATTATTATTATTATTGTTATTATTACTTTTGTTTGTATTTTCTCTTCTCCATTGCTCATCAGAGATGACAACGGCAAGTTGCAAGTGTTTTCAGTGAAAGTTGCTCTAGCTACTCTGTGCGCCGGCAAATTGTTGGACAAACTGCGCTGTATGTAAAATTAAACCCAACCGACCAGAGCTTTTCGTCTGCATTCGTGCATGGTTTGTTTTGTTGTTTAAGATATTTTCTCGCTCATATCCGACACTTCTGGTGTGATGGATTTCAATCGTTTCTGTGACTATTTGAAAGAAGTCCTCTGCTTGCCTTGTGCCGTTTTCGAGGGGCCAACGTTCTCTTATTCTGAAAATTTGCCCAAACAAATTTTCGATCCGGTACAAATTGTACCATTTTGTGAATATTTGATTGACGTTGTGCGATCGAATTTGATCGAAATATTTTTAGTCCGCAAAAGTGACCATCAACACGTTTTTGGACGCTCTGATGGCCGACCCGTGTCCACCATGCCTCATGTGGTTGCCTTTGTTGCACAGAATGGCCAGCGTTGAACACGGTACGTGTTGTTCTGCTTTTCAATTCTGTTGTAGCTTTTCAAAGCGCGACAATTATGAATATTCATTTGTGCAGTCTTTCATCCGGTGGTCTGTGATGCTTGCAATCGGGATTCATTTACTGGATTCCGTTACAAATGTCAACGATGTCACAATTACCAACTGTGTCAAGACTGTTTTTGGCGTGGTCGAATCAGCGATTCTCATACTAATCAGCACGAAATGAAAGAATATTCTTCATACGTGAGTAATTATTATTATTATTATTATTATTATTCATATTTTGTTCGTTTATTTGTTTATTTTTTTTTCTTTCAGAAATCTCCCACTAAACAACTTGGCCATTCGATAAGCAAGTCGTTGCAGTGTGTTCCTGGTCACACGAACAAAAAGCCGTACGTTCCTGAAGTTTCGGAACGACCGTTGGATCTCAGCAGTGCAGTGTACGGAATACTGTTGTTGTTGTTGTTGTTGCATTTGAAGGAAAAAGCCAAAAAAAGCACTTATTTTGTATATTTTAAGACCAAGCTCCCCGTCGCTTGTTCGTTGTTTATTGAAGAAAAATTCCGAAATCAACCCAACCGACAATTCAATAGACGGCAGTCGACCGTGCTTAGTCAGGTTAGTAGTAGCCTGATTTGTGAACGGATTGAAAAATTTTCAATATTCCATTTTCCAGCACGTGCTGGTATGACAATTTGGACGACGAGCACAAACTGATTGCCAGGTACACTGCGAAACTTTCCGGCAGGTCTACGGTATGCAGTGAGACTTGAAAGCTCTGGGGAAGGGGAGGGATTATGGTGGTATACGTTTCCGTGTACAACGAGTGTTGTTTATTTGAAATTCTAGTACCGACCGGCGGCGACGAATGCAGCAGAAGAGAATCTCGCTCAACGAGCCACCATTGCTCATTTGGAGAAAAAGAATAGGTAAAATTAATGTTGATTCAATTTTCTTGAAATTCAACTGAGCAAAAAACGCTTGTCTTTTTTTTTCTCTCAGGGAAATTTTGAGGGAAATTCACCGACTGCAAGCGATGCAAAGTGCCACTAATCTCAGCATGATGTCTACCTCGGCAGTGGGCGAAAACGGAGCCACTGTTGAATTGGATAATTTGAGACTTCGTAAGACGGAATTGGAAATTCGAATGCAGCAGTTGCAGGACACGAGAAAAGATTTGCTGATGCAATTGGAAGGTTTGATGAAAGTGTTGAAGGTGATTATTGTTGTTGTTGTTGTTGAGAGGAGCAAATTTTACTTTGCTTATATGGATAAGCTTTTAGCTTGGAATTGAAGAATATAATTCGTTAAATTTTCATTTCATTCAGACCCAACTTCCTCGGGATAATTCACCGAGATCTTTGTTGCAAGCGAGCAACAACGACGCCGATTCCAAGGCAAAAGACGTCGGCAACGTGAACGATGCGGATTCGTCACTTTACGGAGGCACGTGTGGTCGCTTAGCTCAGCAATTTCTTCCATCGTCGCCATATTCGAGCTTCGGACCCAGGAAAAGCTCTTTGCAGTCGGATTTGTTGTCAGCCGCGGATTCGATCACCAACACAATGACGTCGCTTGTACAAGAATTAAACACGGGTAGATGTGATGATGATTCACACGTTCGTATTAATTTTTTCTATGTATATTTTTAATCGGTCAATGATTTCAGCAGAAACTGAAGCTGAAGAGCAAAACGGAACGCCAACAACAGCAACAACTACTACTGCATGCAACGAACAGCAGCAGGGTATGAACATTGCATTTCAAACCAATTTGTTGTGAATATTTGAAAATTAAAATATTTTCTTTTTCTTAGATGAGGGGAACGAAAGATCAACAACGACGACGTGAAAATTGTCTCTGCTCGTTGTCGTTGCTTAATTATGCTGTGGATTTTTTATTTCTTAGTCGTGCAATGGTGGCTGGCTGTTCTTTTTGTTGCTGCAAGTTAAAATATCTTAGTGATATATATCAAGCTGGACAACGTATCACATCTCTCTTTCTATATATATATATATATATATATATATATATAGATGGATTGATTCCGATTTAGTAAAGGAAACCAAATGGACTCACAATTATTGTTATATTTCAACATTGATTTACTCGATTAAAATGTATGTTTCACGAGCACAGGTACAAAGTAATTTGCGTGATATAAATTAATATGACAACATACATGCGAGCTTATTCGATGAGCATTTTTCTCGTGCACTTCATCTAAAGATGAAATCAATATACTTCATCATTCACCCTTTTCACTCCTACAGTGAATAAAAATGAATATCATTTTTTGTATATTTTTGTTTTTTTAGCCATTTGAGAATGAAAAATACTTCTTTTTTGGAAAATGTCAAACAGTTGGATGTTGGGGAATTTCGTTGAACGCGCGCAGTTCGTATGTTGCACAATCACGGATACCCGCCGAAGTGAGGCTAACGTTGTTGCAGTCCAGTTCCGGTTTACGGGCGAATAGCATTTTAATATCCGAATGCAAGTACAACTTTCCAGAGCTGGAACTGGCGAAGCTGAAAATTTCAAGCAAAGCAACATCCTAAACACGTGGGTTTCAACATACAAATTTCAACGTACCGTAAATGAATCAAATAGCGCAACCAGCTGCGGTTGTTTTTCGCATCCTTGTAAGTTGCCGATTTGGGCATGAAGTACGTACGCTGACGGACGAACGTTTTGGAACGGCATTTCATCTCTTTCAAATTATACTGTACGATAAACATATTTACCACAGATCCTTGAGGATTGAAAAGTGTCTGAACAAGAAAATGCAATGTTTTTTTTTCATTTTTACATGCTGCTCTCTGTCTCCATCCATCTCTTACCACTTGAACGTTTCCTGCTTTTGGAATGTGGTAACCTTTCTTGCCTAATTGTTTCAAATTGCATCGACCCTAAATGTACATATATATTATATACATATATACATTTATATATTTTTATGTTTTTATTTTACAATGTAAGGCAACGGAGCATCTGGAGGTGAATCCAAAAATATTGTCGTCACAGGCAAACGCACATGCGGAGGAAGAAAAGTTCCGCTGGCTCCGAGTTCAATTGTAAATCCGTTCAAAATTCCAAACGGCGTAAATCGACCCTGCAGTGCGCTTTCCTGAAATCAAAAGCCAAATTTACTTTTCATATCCAACGTTGACAAGCAAGTGCTTGTCTTGTGTTCTCACTTCGAAACTTCCCAACAGATTATTCATACGCTTTGAAAATATACGTCTCTTTAACGGAATGCTGCCGTCTTCTGAATCGTCGCTTGTGCTTTCACAGTCGCGACAGTTGGAAGAACATCTGAAATAACAACAGCCTCCGAATGAAGGTCCATTATGCACACAATCTTGTGCGACAATAAAAATGATTTCGATGCTCTTAAATTTGCCCACTTTTTCATGGTCACGCTGTCGGTGGTCAAGCTGGGGTCGAATTGGAACGATTTTTGGAAACGATTTACCGGAGCCTGAAAATCAAAATATCCCTCTCTGGTCACTTTGGGAAACAATCCAGTTACACAATGTGTAAATTTAAATATTAACAGGTTTTGTTCGAGACCAACATTTGAAATGAACTAACTAACTAACTGCAAGCCTCTTCTCTTACCGGACTAGAGGTGAGAGGTAGTTTGGTGATGCTGTGGAAACGAACAGGACTGCTATCTTTCACCGGCCGAATACTGCTCGACGAAACCTGTATACCAAAAAGTTGCTTCTTCATTATTGCTTAGTCAAAATTATGCTTCACCTTTCCCGGTTTTTCACTTCTACAGTGGTGAGATTTGTCAGCTGAAGTTTTCCGCCTCTTCTCCTGGAAACTTCGCGTGACATGGCAGTGCAAATTGGCATCATCTTAATCGAATGAATGAATGAATATAAATAAACAAACAGCAATATTTCACTTGTAGCAGCAGCATTGATTCGGCTATTTCGATGGCCAGTGTTGTAAGCAAGTTCCACTGAATCGCCTTGCACAGCTGTGCTTTGCTTATTGATCGTTACCGAATGATTATTGTTCTTCACATTTGAGCATTGTTCACATCTGAGAAATGATTCGCTTATTCGTACAAATTTTTCCGGTTAAACAATTTCTGTTCATCAATGCACAGCGAACACTATTTCTTTTTACCTTTCCAACGCTGGGTCGTCCAATATTGAGCTGTTGAACACCTCTGATAAATTTTTCCCAAGCAAGCAAACATCTGTACCTGTGGAAAACAATATACATATATATAATTGTAATATTTGAAGTGAAATAGAGAATGGAAAAGAATTGAAAATTAATCTCTCACCTTGGAATGGTGACATTTTCAGACAGCCGCGCCGCAAATTGGACAGCTTGGCATCTCGGCACAACGTTTCGGCTTCAGCTTTCTTCATTGATGAATCATTTCCAGTCTCACAAACTAGGAAACTTTGGTTATTGTATTTGAAATCAGTGCACAATTGTTCATCATTCGAACAGTCGTTTTCATCTGTTCTAAAATGAATTAATATATACAATTATTAATTGGAACAATATATATATATATATATATATATGACAATTAGCAATATTGTGTATAATACTTGTAATGTACAGAAAATGGAGGAGAGTTGACGTTGTATTGAAACATCGACGAGCTCAGCTGGGAAAAATGAAGATACAAATGCACAGCTTGTAT
Organism: Trichinella murrelli; assembly: GCA_002221485.1. Taxonomy (NCBI): domain Eukaryota; kingdom Metazoa; phylum Nematoda; class Enoplea; order Trichinellida; family Trichinellidae; genus Trichinella; species Trichinella murrelli. The sequence goes on along the minus strand of CM008135.1, from coordinate 13,376,787 downwards.
CAGAAATTGTTCCACCAACTGGCGTTCATTGCTAGTGGTAGAAAGAAATTAATGTTCAATTTTTTTTCGTAAAATAAATCTCAATGAAAACTTCAGTGAAGCTCAGAAATATATAGCTACCGAGTGGTTAAAAATTGAATTTTCCATTTTTCCAGAAGAATCGATTTTGCACGCTTCCATTGGAAGCATTCGTCGAATTGTAATATTACGCCTATTTCTGCCGATGCAGTCTTGTTCCACAGGTTGATCAACTTGACACGAAATTGTTCAACTTTCGGACACTGAAATAATAATTATAATTTAAAATAAAGAGGAAATTTAAAAAGCAAAAATTAAGTGCTCCGGGTAGAGATAAAACAGCAGTTTATCGATGAAAAACAAATTGCAACTAGAACATCGTATCAAACATACAGTACACACCGACATTACAACAACAATGATGAGGTATGAAAAATAAATAAATGAATCTTTTCTTCTTCCTGTTTATTAAAATATTTCTTGTAAGTATATAAACTGAAAATATGTGCAGACTCTGTATGAAATATGTAAACCAGTTTCAGCATTATTTACCGGTGCCAGTTGGTGACATCCTGCTTGCTATACACAAATTTTGAATATGCAATGTGCTGGTTGGTCAGTTGGTTGCGGTAATCAGTCGATTGGAGATGGGAAGAAAATGAAAAATGGAACAATGCAATGCAATGTTGTTGTTAACAGTGCACAATTATCCTGTGCAAATTTCCATATTCTCATCAGAATTAACAGGAAGCATGCGACAAGCCATTATCGTTTTATTCCTTCCTCTCCACAACGCAAATGCTGCGGTGAAAAGATGAGAAGAGAAAAAAAAAATCCCGCAACGCATGTTGTTGCGGAATTGTTGAAGAAAAATATGCTACTTTTTTTTTGAATATTTTTTTTATAATGCGGCTATTCATCTGGAAATGAATTATTGACAATTTGAACACAAATGACCTGAACAGCTGAATAACTTTTTTTTTCTTCTAACGAAATTTTTTGAAATTGAACTAGTTCTACCCTTCTGGCCGTCTATTTTTCAAACTGTTATTTATCGTTGTTTATTTAATGCAATTCGTCTAAATATTCATAAAAATTTTCTTCGAATATATGCATATTTTTCAGCAATTAAACTAAAGGTATACTGTAAATGAAATATGATTAACTGTTTGTTATAGTTTTAGAATCAATATTGTCAGGATCAGGGAAAATAAAACGAAAACAATCAATATTATAGATGAAATTTATATACGAATGACAACAATTGGTCAAGATGAAACTTGACATTTTTCAATAAGCAAATATCAACATACAGTATACATTGGAACAAATTTAGCTTCCATAAATAAGAGACAAAGAAATGAAATTTTCCAACCAGTTAGTTGTATCCTTTCTTTTTCCTAAAGTAAATCCTGTCTCTGAAATGCGAATGTACGTACGATGAGGGGATTTTTGTCGACGGCAAACCGAAAAGCAAAAGGGTAAATATGCACAAAATAGCGGTTAATAATACAACGCCAGTATCTACTTGAAAATGCAAATGAAGTAGTCAATTTTCTCAGCTGCTTTCCAACAACATATACACGCTTGTCATCAACAACAACAACAACGCTGAGCAATGAGCACAAAAATCTATAGATCATTTTAAATCTATCATCACATTGCAATGTTAATACTGCAACGCAAACATTGCATCACACGAGCAACATTTCAAATTAAAACTTCAAAATGTTTTGTTTTTAGTTTTGATTGAAATACCATCGAATTTTAAAAGAAATTGAAATGCATGCTTCGTAAACTTTTAGATAATTGACAATAAAAAAAGTGCAGTGATAATACTGGTATCAAATTTGAATTGAATCAAATGTGAAATTGCAATAAAATTGATCAGTAAATAGCTGTAATTTTGAAATTATTTAGCTTTCTACTTTTCAACAAATTTTACTTTTAATTTTTACAACAAAGCAATCAAAGCCAGTCAACGTTTTCTTCTTCTTCTTCGAAATCAATTATTCAAGCCCGTAAGCACATTGTTCATGATCATTTCAGAAAAATAAAAAAACATTTAATGATGCAAAGCTAGATTTTTGTAGCTTTTTGACATTTTCAATATTTTTATAGTTTCAATGGCTGAAGATATTGGATTTAGTTTGAAAAAACCTGAACAGCAGCATCATCATCTTCTGCTGCTATACTGGTATTTAATCATCACAACATTAGCATATTCTTCAATTCTGCTACTACTAATTGAATTGATTTGTTCAAAACTTTAACACTCATTAACTTATCGATAGCCTTGTTTAATGACAAGCGGAAGATTTATCCCCCATAGAAACACAAATGTTTACAAATTAACGCATTCCATTTTCACTAATCAATCGTAGTTGGTGAGCAGAAAAAATGTCAACAGCAGACTTCACCTAGTGCTTTTTAATAATAATAATAATAATAATAATTCAGGCTGTCGAAATTCAAAGCAAATGGAACAACTCTACATAAAACGTAGTAGATGTAATTTGTGTTCTAATGTTGTAAAGTGGAGCAAAATCGACGACAATCTTGAAGAAAAATTATTCACCTACCTGGACATTATTCAAATTGCATGAATGTGTGCTAGAAGCTTTTGTCGATTTGACCAATCCAATCGATGATGGGCAATAAATTTCTGGTATTTTTTCAGTTTTGAAATTTTTGCAACTTTCCATAACTAGCAATGGAAAGTTGATGAACAATTGTCTTGGATTTGAACAATAACCACTGCTGAATTGTTGTTTTTGAGCAGTTTGAGAAGACATTTCAGCATGTTCATGCTTTCACTGCATCACGATCGTTGACTTGATCTGCTTGCCCAAACACACACCGCCTCAGCCACCTAAACTACAAACAACAATATAAGCAAGCAACATCTGCTTCTATAAAATACGCGATACGTATTCAATAAAATTATAAGTCGAGTTCTGCTATTCTCAGCCCTTTCACGAGCTGTTGAACAACATTAACCTCTGAATAACTTTGAAATTATATTTTTCATCTATTTAATTTTTAAAATTAATAAACAAAATCAAATATACATTTTTGTCAACAGATGTAAAATTGTCCAAATACATGACTGAAATTAGAACAAGCGCAAGTGAATAACGCTTTTATTGACGTTCGCATGAAAGTGACATAGACACACACACACACATAGAAAGAGAGAGAAGGGGAGGGGGAGGGAGAGAAAGAGAGAGACGTAGCAATAACGTACAGCAATCCAGTTTCATACTGTTTTATTTTGCCAATATTTGCAGAAGATGAATCTGCAACGGATAAGAAGATGTCTAAGTCATATAAATCAATAGGATGATATTCCAATGACCTGAACCAAAGAAAACAACAGTTTGTGATCCACAAGTGAAGAAATGACCAAAAATTAAAAAAATCCTCTTCTCTCTCTCTCTCAGTAGATGAAATTATTGTTCTGAAAAAGCTGCCTTGTCATTCATACATCGTTGGAAGCTTGATTTGCAAGAAACAAAAAAAATAAATAAAATCGCATCTCACAGTAATTATTCCATCCATTTCATTGGATTTTCCACTTTGCAAAGCGGCATCGATGTCAACAGCGGCAGCAACGGCAGCAGAATTAGCAAGACGACAACTTTTGCGTCAGCTGATACTATTGCAATTATTATACATTTGATTGGCTATTTTCCATTTCAAGTCAGCTGACTTGGAAATTTTGTCCAACTGCCGATGAATTTGAACCAATCGTATACTGCCCCTGGAATACTGGTTTCAGTCGACTTTTATTTTATAAATTGTAATTCTTTCGAAATATTTATTAATAGAAAATTTCCATCTCTCCTTCTGCTGAAGTTGATTAACAATATAGCATTTCAAATGACACGCATATTAATCAAACGTGAACTGTTTCTCAACATTTGGCAGCAGTTGTTAAAATTGAAATATTTCCTCCTTCTTTTATTTTTCAAAATAAATGCATTCTGCTCTCTTGGAAAATGTGAATTTTCTTGAAATATTACACTTATGACATTTCAATCAAACATTTGATTAAACATTCGCAAACTAGATCTACATTATTGAACATCAACTAGTTTTTATGGGGCTTTTTGCATTTCAGATAAAATTGCACAATTCACCATTACACCATAAGTATACCACCAGTTGCAGAAACAAAATAGTCCAATAATGCGTTATTCTACTGACAGTATCTTCTATTGTTAAAAATAGTGTTTACTTTTACACATCGTTGTGTTTTTCCAATAAAAAACATTCAACAGTTTCGTAACCAACAAAGAATCAAATTAAATTCCTCGAACACAAATCGCAAATTCACTTTTCCACAATGAAAAAACTACAAAATGTAAAAATGATGAAACATCGAAAAAAATTATACATCATTTTTTTGGTGTAAAATGAAAAAATGTTTATGAAATTAAAATGCTTTTAATTTTCGCTTTACGTAAACTTCAAAGTACAGTAATAAAACAACCTGCCTTTATTTCGATCAATTTACTGTATGCGAAAAAAACAAAAATGTTGAAAAATAAGTTTATTCAAAATACCCAATGAAAACGTTGACAAAATGATCATTACAACCCAGGAAATTTATTCCTGCTAAATAATCTTCACTCGCTTCAAAATAATATGCATGATAATAAAGTTCGTAAACACAAAAAGATTTGTTTTCAGTTTTATTCGTCAGTAAACAATCTTCAGCAAATTTATATCGCTTCTATCAATAGAGATACTGAGTATTATCTGAACGGGGATTTCTGATTAAATCTATATTTTTCAAAAAATGATCGTGCAATCCAAAATAATTGTTTCGCAGAGTCGTCATAATTACACGAATAGTGAAGAAATGTCGTCTGTCGATACTCTGAATAAGGTAAAGGTAATCTTCTATTTGTGGATGCTTTAACAATTTTTTGATGCTCTCACCGCGGATGTTATAGTATCTGGATAACAGCTGCAAAGCCACGGATGCCGATTTTCGGACACTAGTTACTTCTTTCAGTGTTTTCAATTGAACCGAAACGCCAAAGTTGTTGCCACCTTGCATTCGTGGAATTAAAAATCCAAGCCATCTCATAAGTATACCGGAATCTTCACACATTTCATGCAAAAGTCGCATCAACGAATTGTTCATTTCCACCAGCATTTTGTTGCATAGTATCGAATTTTCATCTCGATTATCCGAGTCACCAACTTTTTCAGCAGAAGTAGAACAGGAGGATGTTAAATTACTGTGCTGACGAAGTGTATCGGAGTTGATCGACCCGGCCATAATTTCAGCAAGGCGATCCATACTGAACTGGCTGTTCATCAATTCATCCACATAACGACCTTTACGTGGAAACGCCTCTAACACCAGTGCTTCTGCTTTGGAACTAAGTTCCTGCTTCCACACATCTAAATTTCCGCATGCAACTTCTTCATGATCTTCATCCATTTTCTTTATTGGTCCAATTGATAAAACACCGTAAAAGCCATGTGATAGCTATCTCAATTCAACCGTAATTGGCTAAAAGTTAAAAGTGATAATCAAGAGTTGTACACCAGTTTGATTTTATTATTACTTTGCATTTTAAACAGTGCATTAATAAACTTTTTCATATAAATTTTAATAATTTTTAACTAATTCAGCAAAACATTATTTATTTTTAGCAAAAATGTTCATTTTTAGCAAATTAAAAATTACATTGAAATATTGAAATGTACTTTAATTTATACAAAAAAATTTTAATATTAGTAAGTAATAATCAGTCAGTGCTATTTTTTCCGAAATACTATTAATTATCAAAAAATTTTAAACTGATGAAGTAAAAGAGAAAATTATTTTATTTTGTTGTGCTCAATAATAAAATATTAAACAGGTATTAAAAAGTATAATTTTAATTCTGTTTAATATATAGCATTTTAATTTTTATTTAAATTCATTTACATTCATCATAAAAAACTGTTAGCGTGGAAGATTGAGGTTATTTCAAAAAGGAAAACTTGATGATCTCTTACTACAGTATGTTTTTGTGTGGTGGGTAAATCAGATTTGTAAACGTGTGTCACGAAGAAGTTGAACACTTTTAGTTTTCCGTTGTTTCAAAAACGTCAAAAACTGTTTTACATTTTAACCGCTAACTTTGCACAATGAATGAGCAGGAACGTGATTCCAACACAGATACAACTGATTCAGGAACGGTTGCTCCGGAGAAAAGTGGATTGTCATCATTGGATCACATTCGAAAGCTCCGATCTGTCTACCAAAGTCCGTCAGATGCTCTTATGTCACCAATGAGTCGCAATTTTATCAAATCTAAAGGCTTTGCTCGTCATCCGTTTTTGATGAAGCAAAAGCCGAAGCGTTTGATCGACTGCGATACGCAGGAAGTCGAAGAACAGGCAGAAGATGAAGTCGTTTTGAAAAATGAGGATGAGAACAAGAAATGTGAACAGAAAGAGGAAGTGGAAGAAGCACCACAAGAAGAGAAAGGGAAAGAAGCGAACTAGCATTTTATAAGCCTTTTTTGACAATTACAATCTTTGCTATATGATGTTGCACTGTAAGTAGAATCGAAAATTGTGAAATAAATTATCAGATGAAGTTTATTTTGTATTTCCAGTAACTTGAAATCAGTTCAGTATTAAATGATTTTTAGCTTCAGAAAATTTTATTTTCATATTTTATGGTTGTTTTTTTATACACACTGCTTTGAAATTTAATTTCTTAATGTTTATTTATCTGTGAGATAATTTAATACTGTCGATATATGAGATAGATTTACGCATGTCGAAAGGTTGTAATATTGAATTATGGTATTTTTGGTTATTTTCAGTGGATAAACAAATTTAATGAAATTTTTTTAAAGCTGTGCAAATGAATTATTAATGTTATTAAAGAAAAACATTTAATATTCAGGTGGCATCGAATTACGACGGAATTCCGTTCCGGCGTAAATCAGATCGCCCCTCATGTTACATGAATAATTAGAAAATACAAACATAACATGCATGAATTTTACATTATATGATTAGGCTTTGTTACATTTTTTACAAACTTCATACAAGGACAGTAGTCGTAATTTCAGGACTACTCGAATTTGATATCATAAGGTATAGTTAACAGATTTATGCAGTGTTTAAAGTGCATCAATTTGAATATATTTCAGTAAAAATATTTTATTTTATAGATTATGTTTTAAATCATAAGTTTATTGTTGTTTTATGGAGTTTTCATTTTCAAAGTGTATTAATACACTTACATGGCCTCTGCATTTTTAAAAATTTGAATAATATGTCCAGTGACCTAATATGGTAATTATTACTATCAGAATAAATTGTTAATTGCTTCACATTCTTCAATTGACATACACACTGACATTTCTTCCTGTATATTCACTAATTTTTGTCGTTGCCATTCAAAAATGCTTTCTATTTTAGTGCTATTTTATTGCTTTGCTTATTCTTCGTCTTTTAACACAAGTAAGTATTTTTTTTCTTATTAGATCATTAACACTTGTTTGGATGAATTGTAGTGTTCAATTTTTGATCTTATATTGAATTATATTGAATGATTATTTTGACTTTGAATTTATTTTTACAATGGAAACATTAATAGAAAGATCGGCGACTGCATGCAGTGCTCTGAAGGAGCAGATAGGAACTTTTAACTGAGCATCAAAGTATTCACAGGAACTAACTTTTTCTGACCATCTACAAAATCGAACCACTCCTTCACTTAATGAAACTGTTTATCTTTCAGCTGTAAAGGAAAATGCAATTCCCGACAATGCACAGTATAATACTAGTGTTCTGGATAAACAAAACGAAGCATCGAAGAAAATGTCCAAGATTCCAGTCATCGGATTCAATTTATATGGAAATATGGGAAATTCTTCAATTCCACCAATGAATTCTATAACTGAAATTATAATGAAACCATTGCTTAGCTTAGACAATCGAAATGAAACTGATAATTCTAGAGGTATGATGACACCAAATATCTTTTTAAAAAGAACTTTTAAAGCTTCTAATGAAAGAATTGTGACGTCTCCATCCGCGACGGAAGATTCAGCTGCAAAGGTAAATGAAATTCCCGACAATGTACAGTATAATACTAGTGTTTTGGATAAACAAAATGAAGCATCGAAGAAAATGTCCAAGATTCCAGTCATCGGATTCAATTTATATGGAAATATGGGAAATTCTTCAGTTCCACCAATGAATTCTATAACTGAAATTATAATGAAACCATTGCTTAGCTTAGACAATCGAAATGAAACTGTTAATTCTAGTGGTATGATGATACCAAATATCGTTTTAAAAAGAACTTTTAAAGCTTCTAATGAAAGAATTGTGACGTCTCCATCCGCGACGGAAGATTCAGCTGCAAAGGTAAATGAAATTCCCGACAATGTACAGTATAATACTAGTGTTTTGGATAAACAAAATGAAGCATCGAAGAAAATGTCCAAGATTCCAGACATCGGATTCAATTTATATGGAAATATGGGAAATTCTTCAATTCCACCAATTAATTCTATAACTGAAATTATAATGAAACCATTGCTTAGCTTAGACAATCGAAATGAAACTGTTAATTCTAGTGGTATGATGATACCAAATATCGTTTTAAGAAGATCTTTTAAAACTTCTAATGAAAGAATTGTGACGTCTCCATCCGCGACGGAAGATTCAGCTGCAAAGGTAAATGAAATTCCCGACAATGTACAGTATAATACTAGTGTTCTGGATAAACAAAAGGAATCATTGAAGAAAATGCAGTTTATAAATCTTTTTTTGACAATTAACATCCCGTTCCATGGTATATGATGTCGCACTGTAAGTATTGAAAATTGTGAAATAAATTTTCAGATGAAGTTTATTTTGTATTTCCAGTAACTTGAAATCAGTTCAGTATTAAATGATTTTTAGCTTCAGAAAATTTTATTTTCATATTTTATGGTTGTTTTTTTATACATACTGCTTTGAAATTTAATTTCTTAATGTTTATTTATCTGTGAGATAATTTAATACTGTCGATATATGAGATAGTTTTACGCATGTCGAAAGGTTGTAATATTGAATTATGGTATTTTTGGTTATTTTCAGTGGATAAACAAATTTAATGAAATTTTTTTAAAAGCTGTGCAAATGAATTATTAATGTTATTAAAGAAAAACATTTAATATTCAGGTGGCATCGACTTACGACGGAGTTCCGTTCCGGCGTAAATCAGATCGCCCCTCATGTTACATGAATCATTAGAAAATACAAACATAACATGCACGAATTTTACATTATATGATTGGGCTTTGTTACATTTTTTACAAACTTCATACAAGGACAGTAGTCGTAATTTCAGGACTACTCGAATTTGATATCATAAGGTATAGCTAACAGATTTATGCAGTGTTTAAAGTGCATCAATTTGAATATATTTCAGTAAAAATATTTTATTTTATAGATTATGTTTTAAATCAGTTTTTTAGATCATAAGTTTATTGTTGTTTTAATGGAGTTCTGATTTTCAAAATGTACTGATGCACTTACATGGCCCCTTTCCATCTCTAAAAATTAGAATAATATGACTGGTGACCTAATATGATAATTATTACTATCAGAATAAATTGTTAATTGCTTCACAATCTTCAGTTCACATTTGCACTGACATTTCTTCTTGTATATTGACTGATTTTCGTCGTTGCAGTTTAAAAATGCTTTCTATTTTAGTGCTGTTTTATTGCTTTGCTTATTCTTCGTCTTTTAACACAAGTAAGTGTTTATTTTTTTTTCTTATTAGATCATTAACATTTGTTTGGATGAATTGTAGTGCTCAATTTTTGATCTATAGTTTTTAATTATATTGAATGATTATTTTGACTTTGAATTTATTTCTACAATGGAAACATTAATAGAAAGATCTGCGACTGCATCCAGTGCTCTAAAGGAGCAGATAGGAACTTTTAACTGAGCATCAAAGTATTCACAGGAACTAACTTTTCCTGATCGTTCACGAAACCGAACCAAGTGTTTAATGAGTGAAACCGTATATCCTGCAACTGTAAAAGAAATAATTCCTGACCATCCACAAAATCGAACCTGGCCTTCACTTAATGAAACTGTCTATCCTTCAGCTGTAAAGGAAAATGGAATTTCTGACAGTACGCAAATAAAAACTAGTGTTCTGGGTAAACAAAAGGAAGCATCGAAGAAAATGCACAAGATTCCAATCATTAGATCCAAATTATATCGAACTATGGGAAATTCTTTAGTTTCACCGATGAATTTCTTAGATGAAGTTATAATAAAGCCATTGCATAGTTTAGACAGTCGAGATGAAACTGATAATTCTACAGATATGATGACACCAAATATTCCTCTAAAAAAATCTTTTACAGCTTCAAATGAAAGAATTGTGACGTCTTCATCCGCGACTGAAGATTTAGCTGCAAAGGAAAATGCAATTCCCGACAATACACAGTATAATACTAGTGTTTTGGATAAACAAAATGAAGCATCGAAGAAAATGTCCAAGATTCCAGACATCGGATTCAATCTATATGGAAATATGGGAAATTCTTCAGTTCCACCAATGAATTTTATAACTGAAATTATAATGAAACCATTGCTTAGCTTAGACAATCGAAATGAAACTGTTAATTCTAGTGGTATGATGATACCAAATATCGTTTTAAAAAGATCTTTTACAGCTTCAAGTGAAAGAATTGTGACGTCTCCACCCGCGACGGATGATTCAAATGATGAAAGCGGGGCCAATACTACAGTGATATCATCGGCTGTTTCAAAGAATGAGAATGACACATCTTCATCTGCAACAGAAGGTTCAAGTGAGCAAAGCGAAATTAATGGAACACTAGGATCATATGAGTTTTCAAAGAACGAGAGTGAACCATTATCTACGTTGACTACTAGCAGCGTAAAAGTGCCGGATAATGCATCTGCAGAGACGCAGGTAGAAACTAATGGAACTGAGCTGTTGTTGAATGTTTCAAATATTGAAACTGAAACATCAGTACCTGAAACGACCGATGTAACTGAACAAAGCGACGAAACTATTGCATCAGTAGAATCAACCAGTGTTCCACAGGAAAAGAATGAAACATCTATTTACAGTAGCACTTTGACAACTAGCAGTGCTCATGTTCCAGATGATGCATCTGCTGAAGCACAAGAAGAAACTAATGGGACGGTGCCATTGTCAAATATTGCAAAGAATACTAATGAAACATTGACTTCGTCAACTATCAGTGGAAAAGTGTCAAATGATACATCTGCTACTGCAGAAGCACTGCAAAATTTGACTTACATTCGTTTGTTCAGTGGAACCTATTTTTATGGCTTTTGCTTTGCAAACAGATGTGCATTTGGTAAATATAAAACGACTAGAAATTTATTGCTATGGTTGAATGTCTCATTTTAGAATGTTCTGCTGTTAATCAATGGTCCTATTGGACTCCATGTTCTGGTGTTCCTGGCAAGTCGTTCGAACAAAGAATGCGAGTTATTGCTTTTCTCGATCATGATAACACGTCATGTTTTATGGCGCTTGAAATGAGAAAATGCAATATGGTAAAGTCAGTGGCAGGTAATTGGGATTTTTTTCATTACTCTAAAAGTTGTATACTTTTTGTCATATGCGAACATATGTTACTGTTAGAGTGCAAATACTCAACATGGAATGCTTGGTCAGAATGCACAGGTCCTTGCAATAATCGAACACGGACACGAACAAGAGAAGTAATTTGGCCAACTTCACTTATCAGACATAATTGCAATGTACAGGCACTTTCTGAAACTAGAAGCTGCCCTTCTACTTGTTTACATGGTATGAAATTTAAGTGATATTCTATTTCAAATTTTATCATAAAATCCACATTTAAGAATTCGTTGAAAAAGCATGCAATCAAACAGCTGGTATAAATGGTGTTCATGGTATAAATAATACCCGGTGGTATTATTTATGCGGTGAGAAGCCAATTCTGGCGCAGTGTGGTAAAAATGAGTATTTCGATGAACAACAAAGGCGGTGTGTGTGCACTGAACATTAATTTCCATAAATGCATAAAAAAATGTTGTTCATAGTGTCACATGCAAAAGATTAGCAACTCAACTTTCAACTATTATCATTATTTTCAAGTGAACGCATTTTTGTTGTTTTTCTTTTTCATTTCGCATTCTAACAACATGTGCACAATTCATGAATTGCTGCTATTAATGCTCATCCTATTTTATGCATTTTTTCAAGTTTTCAGTATTCCAGTATTGTTCTTGCTTTAATTTCTTTCCAAAGGAACTAATACTTCTAATTCTATTTTATTACTGTTGCATTATCAGAATTGTTAGACATAATTTTTTTGATTAGAAAATTTTAAAATACAACAATTACATATTTTTCTCATACAAAAGTTATTTATTCCAAGGAAAAATAAACAATATTATCAACAATCCTACATTGTTATTATTATTATTATTATTACACTAATTTTCCAAATGTGTCCTTGTATTTTTGTTTCAATTTCAAAATTGCATCATAATCTTCTTTATCAGCGGTGCAAGATTTCTTGTCGATGTAGTCCACATTGCTCAGACCGTACAGTTCCTCAACGGTCATCAGTTCAGTCCAGTGCGGATATTTGCGTCGACCATCCGGCAAACGTTCCTCTGTCGGCTTCCACTTGGATCTGCTGATCACAGTTTCGACGTACTTCTCGGCACTGAATTGCAAAGCTTCGCGAAGCAACTCGTTCATACGAGCTCGGAAAGCGTTTTCTGACTTCTGCTTCTTCTCCGCATGCAAGCGCAAATAGACGACCCGCCGACGCCGATAACGCTTCATCCTCCAGTGCTTTTTGATTTTATGCCGACGAATGCGCAACATTCGATGGGCATGTAACTTTGTCACGCTTGCCGGATGCGGCGGCAACTGCAACGTACAATCAGTCTGTGTGTTCAAATTTGGAACCAGCAGACTGATGGAACAACTCGGAGGTTCAATCACAGGTAATGACGCTGCACTCGGATTATAGTAAAAAACTGAACTGTGCTTATTCACATTACCTGCCGATGGCATGACAAAACCGTACAGTGAAGCAAAATATCCCAGTTGAAAATTTTCAAAATTATCCCTGCTTTCTTCTTGCCGTGAATATTTATTCCAATTAAGCATCATCGACGTAACGCTTTGAACTGCTAAAACAGAATCCGTGTACGATGCCTTCATACAAGCAGTTTAAAATTGCTAAACAAAAAGGTAAAAGGAGATACTAAAAAATATGAATGCTTCAAAAAGTTCTGAACAAATCATTAGAGCACTGAAACCAAAAGAGCCTGCTTTCATGCAAATAAATAAAATTCACTTGCCATTCTTTTTCAACTGACTTTCAACTATACCGCGAAAGTGCATCATATTCTTCTAAATATAAGTAAAAATTAAATTTATAAATAAAACACACTTTAGCGCATTTCAAGACGCGAAATACCAAAAACATTGGTCAGCTAGTAAAAAGTCGACAGTAAATGAAGCAAAGCAAATAAAAAGGTTTCGAATGTACAATATTAAATTTCATATGGTTTGAAACTAATAAATGCCAATGATTATACAAACTCTATGCATTACTGATGTTTCTTAATTTTTGTAAAATACTGTCATCTAGTGATTTTCAAGCATAAATATGTTACAGTAAAAAATTCAGCAATTTGATTTGCATTGATTTTATCTTGAAATTGTCATGCAGATAATTCATTGGCTCAGTTAGCGATTCGTTTGTGAAAAGCAGCTGTTAGCACTTTTTGCACCACTTCTTATAACATTACAAGTTAATAAAGAAGTTATCTGTTGTCAAATGACGTTACTTAATCATGATATTAAGGGAAAAGCGCTTTTAAATAAGAATACTTTTCATTATTGTTATAATAAAAATGGAATCTTAATTCAATAATAAATTTAAAAGCAATAAACTTTACAAATCATAACAAATCACAAAAAGAGGATCGATGTATGTATTCGCTGGAAGAAGAAAAGCTTCTCATTTCATGCCTATAAATTTACCGTTTTGCAGATAGGCTACTAAAATTGGCGAAATTTAATAATAATGCAGAATTGAATATTTAGGTTACTGTCCATGACATTCTTGTTTGAATTTACGCAAATTTCAAACAATACTATTACGTTTACAGGCAATTGATTATTATAACAACATTTGAAGATGATTATTTGCAAAATATATGCAGCAATTGTTTTTTAAAAAACAATTATAAATTATAGTTTTTATACAGATGTCAGTTTTAGTTAAAAGTGCTTACGTAGCATTTTATCAGTAAATGAATTTCTAAACTCTGTATCATTTGTCGGATGGCATAAAATGCATTTACCATTTGAAAAAAAATTTTCATTTTATTAATTTTTATAACTTTCAAACTGTAGACAACAACGTTAAATGTGCATGCTAACTGTCTTTCGCAAACAAGTCTAACTTTCAGAACAAGTGGCTTTTGGCTTTTTAAACAAATTTTAATAATTCAGAAAATTTTGGGTGAATAATCTGTAGATGACTATTTTGAACATTCAAGAGCAAAAGAGCACTTCTTTCCAACAGTTTTATTTCTCCTTGATTGAAATGATCGCCATTTGCGTTAGCTTGCCGTTTCAATTTGCTGACCACTTTATTGACAAAGTCAAAAATGTAAGATTTTCTTTGGGCATCCAGATCGATTCCATCGTGCCAGCTTCATTTGCCTACACAATGATCTGAATCTAACATTAAAATGGCAGCTATCTGGCACATAGCAGTACACAATAAAAGCTCTTTGCGGCTGTTAGGACCATTGATCGTGCTGCTCAAAGTTACAGATTATCAATAGCATTTATGATTTTCAAGTACGGTGTAGTCACTCCCAACAAACAGTATTGATCTTCACTACAGTACGTCGATAGGAATTCACAAAACAACGTTGCTCGCAGTGTATCTACTCATCTATTACTTTGTGCTTTTCATTGTAAGAAATTACTTTTTTTAATTTGCTTGTTTAAAATTATCTCATTTCATACACTGTGCAAATGTTTGTTTTATTTCTGTTTTTCATGCTGAGCATCATCAGTTTGTCCGATATAAGCTAAATTAAAACATCGACTAAACGCTAAGCAGTTTTCTAATTAAATATTCAAATATCATACTTGAGATGTATGTACAATTGTTGGCGCGAATTTGAAGGCGATTTCAGTTAAACATAGATTGCATTTTTGGAATACGGAATGGATGTATGAAGATGCACATTGAGTTGTCGAAAATGTGCAACAACATATTTACATTCGTTCAGTTTTGTTCCCCGTCTCCGTGGTTACCCATCGGCATTGCCTTTCGCTTTGCCGGCCTATTACCAGCATTTACGAATCGATAAGCGTTCAGATAAAGCTGGCTTCTTGAAGTGGCAAAATTCAGGCGACGTCGAAGCGTGTGGACCTCTGGCGCATGTGCATGTGTGCCATCACAATCAGGCATTATTTGGCTTCACTGAGCGGAAAAGATTTTCCAAACGCCGGCCGCTGTAATCAATAGAGGACAATAATCGACTGCGCTGCTCTTTCTGATCGGTTTTTCCTTGTTGGCAAAAATTTCTCTTCTTCCTTCTTTGAAATTTCTCGTTTGCCATTTTCAAATATTCCAATGCAGGAGTTGTTGGCAAAATACAGTAACGCGTTCTGTTTTTCACAAGTTCCAATAGAATTTCCCCTTCTTCTTCCTATCAGTCGTTGAATGCAGTTGGTCATCAGTGGAAACAGACCGACTGAATTTTGTTTCCAATTCAATCAATTTTGCCGCATGTTATCTTTGCATGCTCAAGCTGCTGGTCCCACATAGCCCGAAGCCATTTCACGCCGTGCTTAATCGAACGGACCGCGTTGAATGAGCAATGGACAGAATAGATGGCTTGTGGTTCATTTTCATCTCGCTTGCTTGTCGATGAATCATCTTCTCATTTGCGCAGCAGATACTTTACAATTTTAAATTGAATCATTTCGTTATAATCTGCAATCTACATGTTCACCAACATCATTTGCGTAAGTGCAAAAATACCTGTAGCTGCGCAGCCTGCATGTAGTTCAAAGTGATAAACCTGAACGGAATTCGTTTTTTATAACAAGTAAATATAGATCTATAAGATCAATGTTTGGAAATATTTCTTTCTTTTTTTCTTCAATTTGCAATACATTCATCATTTATTATTGATATATATATATAGGCCGCTTGTTTTATAAGAATAACTGCAGTGAGTACAGTGTAATATTATATATTCACTCGAAATGAAATAAAATGCAAAGCATGTAAGGAATACACGGACTATTTCATTCTTCAATACATATATATGTAGTGTTTTTTTCTTGATAATTGTATTCGTAAATCTTACAAATGAATAACACTGATTTCTTCAATGGATTTATTTACTGTATATTTCAAATAAATTCTAAATTCAGACAACTTTTCATCAACTGCTTTTGTAATTATTATTCCTAATAATTCGCATTATTGGAAGTTGCACGATGCACGAATTTTAGCTGTCATCAATCGACCGTAAATAATATCGACGCAGTATTGGATAATTGTGCTCTCTATCTTTCAACTCATTCCAATCATCTGCTTTGATATGTCTGAACATGTTCAAATTGCTAGTTTTGGAGAAATGAATAATTTAAATACGGTCTCGTATTCTAGTACTTACGGGCTATTATTCAGGTTGAAATGACTTCTGTTCTGCAATATCTGCTTTGCATGATTATTTAACTACGTTCTTTTCATGTAGACTTTGGCGTTTAAAGTTCATTGCTTTTGTTTGTATTGTGTAAACCAAATAGCAGATGTTCGATTTTTGCTTAATCCAGTGTGGCTTGCTATAACACAGCAATTTGGAAGCGTCAGCAAACGCGGCAGATCGATGCTAACCTGCATTAACAAGCACAAGCGCTGTTGCCATTTAAATATGCTTCTTAACCCCAAATGCATCATGCTGGTAGCGTGTGTATCAGTGTCGGTTGAATGTTATTCAAACCTGGAGACGGTCCTGATGGAATTACAGACTTTAAGGTTCAAGTCAAATGCCCCGATTAAGTAGTACTGTACTCTACTAGCTTGAAACGTAAAATGCCGGCAATTGTTAGAAATCATTAATTG
Organism: Trichinella murrelli; assembly: GCA_002221485.1. Lineage (NCBI taxonomy): Eukaryota > Metazoa > Nematoda > Enoplea > Trichinellida > Trichinellidae > Trichinella > Trichinella murrelli. The sequence continues at coordinate 13,359,577 of CM008135.1, read as the reverse complement.
TCCACTGTTTGTTTTCAAATAGCACACTTACTTCCAAAATAATCAATAATTTTACATACTGTTGATGCTAATGAATATATATATATATATATATATATACTTTGAGCATATAACTAGTCATATTATTCAAGATGGCATTTTTGATCTATTCAGCTTTTAACTTTTCATTTCACAAATCGTATTATTGAACTTCATTTTTGACTAAATTCATACAAATCTGTATCTGTCATCTTCCACTGGTGATGTAAAAGCATTTTAGATAGACTTCATTCGCATACTGTTTTTTCTCTTCTACTTATCAAATATGGTTTATTAGCACTTTTTCTTTTTCCATCGGATTCCAAAATTAACCATATAGTCGCGTAAATGATAGACCCTTTAGTTTAATGTATTGCAAAGTATGGATATGGAAAAAGTGAGAAATTGAATTTCACATGCTGTTTACGAGCTCAGCTAAGCATCACTGACATATGCTAAGCATGCATGAGGTAAATTGTAAGTAGAATGCAAACAAAAGCAGAGAATGATGTGTGCACCGGCGGCACAGCTTTCAGGTAGAAGCTGCAAGTTGACAGCTGAAATCAGTGTTTATGTATGTCTCTTTTTCTCTTCATCGTTTGTAATATTTCGATTAATTAATAACTTTTGCTGTGTAATAAACAGAAGCGCAGCATGATGATGATCTGAAAATTGTTGCGTGTATTTTTAGACCGTGTTGTGCTTTTGTGTGCTTCACTTATTCACATATTTGTTCAGTTCATTCAGGCTTATTGAAAAGAAAAATTAAGGTCTCTTTTTATTTTCAATATTTGAAAAATTGAAAAAACAAGCAACTTGTGAATGAAAAATAAATGATCCTCTTTATTATTTATAATTGGATTTTAGCGGATGATAAGAGTAATAATGGAAGGGAAAAGAAAAGATTGAATAAATAATATTTCATCTTGTTTGTAATTGAATTTGAAATTTTTATGCATCTACGTAGTAGAATCGATTTTTTTTGCAAGCTATGACGTTATTTAGACAATCCAAATGTCATGTTGACTACTTCGTGCTAATATAAACACATCAGATGATTTGTTTGATTGATTCCATTCAGTGTAAAGTGAAAACGAAGCTCGAGTTGGAAGTTGTTTTTCTCTTTCTTGAAAGTGTAATACACATTGAAAAGGGTATTTGATGCATATATTTATTATAATTTCTTCGTATTATTGGTTGTTTTTTTTCTTTCTTTGAATGGTGAGATGTTGAGAACGATCTGTTTGCATTTACACGGAACGATTGTGATATTCATTTGCCGACTTGCTCAATTGTTGACTTGTGTGCAAGTGAATATTTTGCTGGCGTTGTTGTTGTTGTTGTTGTTGTTAGCTTATTGTAAGCAGATGCAATAATTCCAGACAATGGAGAACAAATCGTGCCTGGTGAGACGCAGGTACGACGCGACAAAGCACAGGCAGGCTGGCTGTTTTGCGTTCATTTGTTCAATGGAATACTAATGATAGAACGGATGGGTGATTTGTTTCGTCTTGCGTCAGTTCATTTTCCCCCCTAGCTTACGAATGCTAATATCCGGTATTCTGACGATTGTTGACCAGCAGGTTTGGAAGGGTAGATATTAAAATTAAAATTGAAGCAGAAAGAACAAATGTCAGTTTGTCTTGGTTTGAGATTCACCAATTCTGTGGGCGGATTTGCTGCTGTTTGAATAGCAGAATTGCGATCCGATTTGAAAATGGTGCTTGTTTGCATACTGACAGCGCGCAATTTTTCCCATTTGCTCTACCGACTTGCTGCTGGTGGGGATTTGGTGGTGGAAATTTCATTTCAATCAATTCAAAACAGTCCTGCTGATTGCAATTTTCCATTCAGCTTTTCATTCGTTCGTGGGAAAATTGTCCGTGCGTCGGCAACAGGCGCGTTGTGGCAAATTTTAATAATCATAATAATAGCAATAATTTTTTGCCCACTTCTAGATGGCTCAAATGTACCAGCAGCGTGACGGCGGCAGTGACCAAAATTTCGACTACATGTTCAAAATATTAATCATCGGCAACAGCAGTGTAGGCAAGACATCATTCCTATTCAGATACTGCGACGACTCTTTCACGTCGGCGTTCGTCTCCACTGTTGGAATTGATTTCAAAGTGAAAACCGTCTTCCGAGGCGACAAGCGAGTGAAGCTCCAAATATGGGTAATAAATTTCACAACAGCATCAATAATTCCCCATTTTCACTCCACTCGGATTATTGCAAATCATTGCAAGCAGAAATGGATCATTTAAAATAATCAGGATTCTGATTTTATCATTTATGAATTTTTTTCTCTTTCTTTATGCAATAGTTGAAAATTTTCATTAAACAAAAAAGAAAAAATAAATTATTCAGGATACTGCTGGCCAGGAACGTTACCGCACAATCACCACTGCGTATTACCGTGGCGCTATGGGATTCATTCTCATGTACGATATCACCAACGAGGAGTCGTTCAACAGTGTTCAAGATTGGTAATTGATTTGTAATTTCAATTTTCAAATGGGCATCTTATTTATACAAATATTTCAACTTTTATTTTCAACAGGTGCACTCAAATTAAGACCTACTCGTGGGATAACGCTCAGGTGGTTCTGGTTGGTAACAAATGCGACATGGAAGATGAGCGTGTTGTATCTTACGAAAGAGGCAAGCAACTAGCCGATCAACTGGGTATGTTTACATTGCACAGGATTGAAAATTGAAATAATCCAATTTACTACACATGCTAAAATATCTCTATTCTTGTTGGGATTAGTTCATTCATTAATGATAATAATAATAATAACAGTAGTAGGTATATTGATTTCTTTTATACAAACTTGTGCAATTTAAATATAAAACAATTTTCATTTATGTTCAAGAGGTGATGTTCACGAAAAATTTGCACTTGTTGTATCAATTTGTTTTCTTATTACACATCTATTAAGCATGAACAATGTTGAAATGACGAAAGCATGGTTAACAGCTCAATTTTAGTTAAAAATAGATTTAATTACAAAGTTCTGAACAAATTACCGGCAACAAATTATCATTCATGAAAATGGCTTGAAACTGGGGTTTAGTTTATACTATATATATATATATATGCATGTATGTGTGTATTTTATTTTAGGCCTTGAATTTTTTGAAGCATCCGCGAAAGAAAATGTACACGTCAAAGCAGTGTTTGAAAGATTGGTGGATATTATTTGTGACAAGATGGCCGAGTCTTTGGATTCCGATCCTACAATGACGCATGCCAAAGGTACTCGACTGACCGACACTCCAACGAACCGAGGAAAACAGGCGCAGGGTTGCAATTGTTAACACTGACCAACAACAGCCAAGAATTAATCATATTTACTGCTTTTTCAAAAAAAACAAAAAACAAACTTTCCGGCTTCATACATACTCCATCATCTGCTTGGTTTAATCATGCTAAATGGCAGCACATCAGCCGTAATGACAAAACTTCGTATATTCAATATTTTGTATCTTCCTCTTTTGTGCTTTAGGAGGTTTGGTAGAGTATTTTTGTTGCTGTTGTTCATAACTACTCTATTGATTGATTCACTGATTCATTGATTGTATGTCTTGGTCGGTCAGTTGTCCTCGTTCATTCGGTGTTATTCATGCAAAATACTGTCTTTTCTCTGATGATTGTATTTTGTACATACAATACGCACAGTACACAGTTTGCTCTTCAATTTACTATAAAAAAGATGATAATGACAACAATAATAATAATTTCATTCATCGCTCAGCTGTTGCGTTTTCACCTCTTGCAGATTGTGTGCTTGGGCTGGCTGTTTGGATGCCACTTCACTGTGCCAAGCAAAATACATTCTCTTCATTTAAATTATTCACTCCGTGTTCAGAAAGTTCTTCTGTCGTTTTGCTTTTTGTTTTGTTTTTATACAAAGCTTTATTCATTTTTGCCAATGTAGATTATTTCTTGTACGTTTAAAGAAGCATAACTTTGTTCAAAAAAATTTGCATACTTTTTAAAATGAAAGAAAGAGGGAGAGAGAGGAGAGAGAGAGAGAGAGAGGAGAGAGAGAGAGAGAGAGAGAGAGAGAGAGAGAGAGAGAGAGAGAGAGAGAGAGAGAGAGAGAGAGGAGAGAGAGAGAGAGGGAGGGAGAGAGAGAGAGAGAGAGAGAGAGAGAGAGAGAGAGATMACCTTTGCCGCATCCGGGAATATTGGAAATTTTTATAAATTTAGCCAAACAGTAATGTTCACATGATGTATACAACTTTGATATGACTTTCTTTATTATTATGATTTCTTTTTCTCAAATTTAAATTGATCAAAGCTTATTTTATACTGCACTGACTTTGAAAATGGCTTCCAATTTGGTTTTTCTTTGCCGAAATCAGTCAATAATAGCAGGGGTAATTAATTAATATTTAATTATAATTGCTCATTGTCCAACTTGAAATGTTTGAATAAAAAGCACTGCGGTAGTGATTTTTCTGAAATTGGTCATCGGCAGTTCCACGGAAAACAAAGCAGACAACACAATTAAAGCATTCTTTTAAACTGAAAGGCAACTGTGGAAAAAATATTAACTTTGAAAAATGCAAAAAACACAAATCATATCATGACCATTGGAATTGGATTTACAGCAAATTTTGCAACCTGATAAAAGGGCAGTCAAAATAAATTGATTCAGTAAAAACATGTCATTCTGTTTTTCCAAAATTAGCATTCCATTTTATCTCGCTTGATCATATTTATAGCTTTTCAGTCTTACTACACGATGATGCAGTATTGGTACTACAACTTTTAAGTTGAAGTTAATTTATTGCTTGCTTCATTGAATGAAAAATAGATGGAGCTGATGCAATAGGTATTCTATGATGATACCTTTTATACCAATTTTTATTGCATACTTGCAAAGCTCTAGAGCATTGTAAACAAGCATGTAACATAGATATTGAACTTCACATCTATGACGTTATAATAAAGTAGAATCTGAAAGGTTTATAGTGAATGTTGTTTAGGCACGGTATGTGCGTGTGCGTGTGCTATTTGCTTGCTCCTGTTTGGTTGCAATTATTTTAGCATTGATTTGTTCAAGCATGAAGAATGTGTACACAATTTTCACATAGATGTATAAGATACAAATATTTTAATCAATTAGTATAAACGAACTGAGAGAGTGTGCGTATTCTGACGTTTCAATTTCGATTATTACTACCCACAAATTTCACGCGTTCTCATTGCAATTCTATGACACACGTGAATATAAAATAAAGCACCCAGAACTACAATCGTCAAAAGAATAATAGAAATTTTAATTAAACTTCAAATTTATATTTAAAAATAATTCGATGGAATTTCTTCATAAAAACTTACAGTGGTTCATTCATTCGCTCTGACAATTCTGCAGTGATCGGTGGCGCATAATTACTCAACTTGTTGCATATAATTTTCCGCTTCCTGCTGTTTTTAAACAACGCTTTTCAATTGAATACTGACAAATGCATTCTTATAAAAAACATTTTTTAGATTTATTTTCGACAATAGCTGCTACATCAATCTTAAAAATAGTATTAAATTTTATAACGGAGGATAAATTGATTGACTTTGATATTTTCTTGACATATGTAAAAAAATAATGAAAAAACTCTAAAATCAGCATTCTATCTGATGATATGGCTGGTCCTTAAGAAACTAAAATTATACAGTGAAAACATTAAGACAATCAAGTATTAATGAATAGTAATAGCAATTCTATGAAGAATTCGCATCAGTTTATCGTAGAAGATAATAAATAAATGAGTTTCAACACAATTAAGCTAGGTCAAATATTTCCACGTCAATCACGTGTTGTCTTTCATTTATGCAAATCTATTTTCCTCGAAGCGCTAGTGTTATCAGTGATAACAGACTAGTCCGTTGGCCTCACTGAGCTTGAAAACACAACCTTGCTGTCGCTCAGTGAGTTTTATTTGAGCTAAAGGTTTCGGTAAAGCGGCAGCTAAAGACTAACTTTAACACTGAAAAGATCGACCAGAATTTTTGAAAAAAAATATGCTTTTTCCTTTATATTTTATTTTCATTCTTTGAAAATGATTCATCATGAGTTAGGACAACGCAAAGAGAAGGTGTACCTGGACAATGAGAAGACATCATTTTTAGTAAGTTGCCTTTTTTTAGTTATTTTGCATTGATATCTTTAATATCTTCTTTATTGGCATATTTTATTCTGTTTTTTCTTTAAATTTGTTTGTATCACTTTTTTTCACTTTTGTCACTGGCTCCAAGGTTCTTTATTACAAAAGCGGAACAAATAAAATCTGCTACAACTTGAATAGACATAAGATAAGCATTAATTTCGTATCAACAATGGCTATGTAGGGTTAGTTGGGAAACAAAACTAAAAAGTTAAATTTTGGAAAATTAACATTGATATTCGGACAACATTTGATAAAAAACAATCATCCAATCATTGATCAAAGTTGAGTAACTAATAAAATATCATAAATCATTCACCAATTAGCGTTCAAATTCCGTATAGCCTATCAGTGAACAACCAATCAAAAAAAGGAGACCATAATCGAGCGGGCAAACGATGGGCACCCCATCTGGCGTAAATGAGCTCTGCGAAATGGCAACAAGCCTGGTGTAACATCTGAAATATTTAAAGCAGGTGGAGGATGGAGAGACTAAAAAGGGCTGCACCCAGTAGTGTGAAGCTCCCTTCTCATAGACTCTGGGGAGTGTGAGCTTCTCATTTGCTCTTTGAGCAGGCGGAGTGCATGCTTCTTCAGCCAAAATCAGGGAAATCCTATGGTCTCTGCACTGCGATGATGGGTGGGGACTGTGCTATTTCGCGTGCTTCGCATAAGCAGAGGGGTAGTGTTCGTCTAAACGCCACAACTGCCAGGCAGCTGTGATGTTTCATTCGTCACCCATGCCAAGAGCTGTTGATCAACTTGATCTATTTTTGCAAAGATGGCAACAGTTATTGTGGCAGGCATTATGCAGTAATGCTGAGATTACTTTGCGCAGCATGTTATCATGAGGTGTGATTAATTTGCTTTTGCAAATACTTTTTAATTTTTATTGTTTCAATTTTGTTTCCTTTGCAAATTATATTCGCTGACGAGAGTACAAAAGCGGAAAGTCAGTCTTATCACAGTCTACGTTTTATTAGCATTTCAATCAATGCTGCAGCAACTGTTTCTGAAGTGAAAGGGAAAATAGACTGTCACATACTGGAAAATACTGAACAAATATTTTACTCAAATTCCAAAAATATTTCATTTATGTGAGAGTAGCTATGATGGTGGAGATTCAAGAATGTGCCAACTGGCAGCCCGCCTGTATTATACGATACGAAATGTACCAAATTCAGAGGGCATATATTCCAAAGGTTCTAGGAAATTTTATTCAAAGTTTGCAGTGCAAAATAAAATAGTATTCATCATTTACAATCAAAATAATGGAAACCGAAACAAAAACAACAACGGCTATAACCGAAGAAATCTCGAAATTTTTCAAAAAATGCAGAAACATTTCATGCAGAAGAAAATATTTTTTATTTGCTATAAGGCTAATGAAATAGTAAAACAATACGATCCTGTAGATCGTGAAAATTATATACTAACAATGACTGGATACGTCACCAAGTATAGGTGTAGCCGGAATGCTAGGATTTCCTTTTCATAATGCATCAAAATCCTGACCAGAGCGTCGACAAATCCAGCTTTTGTTTCTGCTGCTGCACTCTTTCTACAGTATGTTGTCATATCAGCCGAGTCCGCAAGTATGCGTCCACAACGCAATCTTTAAACCCACTTGGTTATCGAAGATTTCCCATCAATAATCCAGCAGTATACTTGCGATGCCAATATTGCCATGTAATGTTGTGGCATCCATGTCTGAACGATGAAATTATATCACGTTAAAGTTTGGTGTCCAACGCACAAGGGCAGTCCAAATATGGCACGTATTGGTTTGCAGGAAACTTCATTGGCAATACAAAAACCGAACAACAACCAACGTTGCTCGGTGTAGCAACCATTGTTCTTCTTTGGTGTTGTGACAAACAGATAGATAGTCCACTGCTTCCGTCCTAAACAACGGTAACATGGAATGTCGCTCAAGTGGCCATAGCATATATATGCGGAAACAAACTGTCCGGTGTAGACGGAAGTTCGGTTCCCGCTTCGCATTTGACCATCTATGTTCTACCTATCTGTTTCATCACTGATCACCCAGCTGTCATAATGTTACTCTTCTGAGGTGCATCACACGCTGGGTGTTGATACGCCACTGTAGTATCTAGCACGACAACCACCTTGTTTGCGATGAACACTTCGCCTTACGCTTCTGCATAAACAACTTTTTCACTACGTTCCAGTGATTCGAAGGAAAAGCCAGATTCGTGCCGTCCACGTGCAGTTTTTGCTATTAGAGCGATAAACGTAATTTTCAGGCGTTACTGCTTCCAAGTTCCAACCGTTATATTCATAGTTGCTGCATAATTCGTATAAATCAGGGATAGTTGTCCACTTTCTGGATAATACAAAAAATCATTTTGTGAAGGAACAATAGAGCGTTCCTCCTTCGGGCGTTGAGATAGAACTGAGTCATGCTGAACTGCGCGTTCGCCTTTCTATCCTTTGCTTCTTTCCAATGAACTTACGTTTTCCATCTCTAGATCGATGATTTTATGGAAAATTTTGTCCATCATGTTTTTTCAGAATATTCGCCATTGTTATCATTGAAGGTCAATGTATTCTGTAGGCGCCGCTGCTTCCAAGTTCCATCCGTTCTATTCATAGTTGCTGCATACTTCGTACAAATCAGGGATAGTTGTCCACTTTCTGGATAATGCAAAAAATCATTTTGTGAAGGAACAATAGAGCGTTCCTCCTTCGGGCGTTGAGATAGAACTGAGTCATGCTGAACTGAGCGTTCGCCTTTCTATCCTTTGCTTCTTTCCAATGAACTTACGTTTTCCATCTCTAGATCGATGATTTTATGGAAAATTTTGTCCATCATGTTTTTTCAGAATATTCGCCATTGTTATCATTGAAGGTCAATGTATTCTGTAGGCGCCGCTGCTTCCAAGTTCCATCCGTTCTATTCATAGTTGCTGCATACTTCGTACAAATCAGGGATAGTTGTCCACTTTCTGGATAATGCAAAAAATCATTTTGTGAAGGAACAATAGAGCTTTCCTCCTTCGGGCGTTGAGATAGAACTGAGTCATGCTGAACTGCGCGTTCGCCTTCCTATCCTTTGCTTCTTTCCAATGAGCCTACGTTTTCCATCTCTAGATCGATGATTTTATGGAAAATTCTGTCCATCATGTTTTCTCAGAATATTCGCCATTGTTATCATTGAAGGTCAATGTATTCTGCAGGTGCCAACATTCTTTACTCTTTAATTCTTCAAGTCTGCACTATAACAAACTTATATGTGATTTGGACATTACTATACTGTACATTACGGTAATAAATAGGACAAGAAGGTTTAAATATTTCATATAAATAATCTCTTCTGAAAATGGCTTTATTAAATCGTAGTTATATATAAAAGATGTTCAGAAATCAGCGCACTATTTTCAATAGGGTGTTTGATAAGACGTTGTCATTAAATAAAATGTTAAATGATTTGGTATGATGATTGTGAAATATTAAAAAAGGGTTAGAGAAATATACATATCAAATTATTTTGTTAATATTAAAATATTAACTTTTGTTTTTTTGGAAAAAATATGCCTACTGTAATAAAACTGTTCCTGATTTTTTTATGCATACAGAAAGCTTCAACTTGAAATTTTTACTTCGACATTTTTGTTCAATTCTAAGCTTCAATAAATATTCCTCATTTTAAATTATGAGATTAAAAATCTAAAATAAGCTAGCATCGTTTTAGAATTTTCTGAAATTGGGTTTTAACAAATTTCCCACAAAACAGCTAGGATATTATTGAAAATTTAATTTCTTTTTATAAATAGAAATTTTTGTAAGTGAATATTGCGCAATATTGTTTACAATTATTTGGAAAGCATTTCCATAATTCATTAAAAATTTTCAAATACATGTCCATTTGTTGTACAGTACCTATAAGGGGATATCTTCAAAATTTTGAATAAATCCGATATTTGGGCGCACTAATAAAATGTGAATCGTTAATTTCATAATTTTCATCAGCATATTTCATTTTAACCGTCATATTTCGCATCTTGAAAATTTTATTTTATCGATTACGGTCATAAAATTTGAGGCTTTTGAAAATACGTTCTAGATCATAGTTCAATTCCCTGAGCAAAGGCAAATTTGCCCCGAAGCGCCAAAGGCGATAAGTACATATTGTTTTTCCGTTCAAATATTGAAATGCTACTATTAATTATTTATTTAATTAACGAATTTTGAAATGAAATACAAAAAATATCAAAAACTTTTCCAAGAACCGAAATTTTCTTCCAAATTCCCTCGAATTGTAACTTTACTGTTGTCAGTCAGGGAATATAAGTTCTTTCTTATTCCTTTACGGTGTCGCGCGGACGAACCATACTTTCAATGTAATTCTGCATCAGTGCCAGCATGTTTGCGTAGTTGTTGACATTGATCATCACTTGACGAAAAGCTTCAGTTTGGCTATCATAACCGAGACCATCGTTTGCAAATTCAAATTGTTTGCCTTCATCATCATCTTCCAAACAGGGATCTGCAACAATCCTCTGCTCTTCTTTCCGCGCATTCGGCTTATTCTTTTCTAAAGTTGTATTTTCAAAACAGTTATTGTCTATTAATCATTTCATACTTTTGTCCTGTTTGGAAATTGATGAATTATTCTTCTTCATTTCAATTTTTTCAACATTCTTCTGAACGGTCGATTCATTTTCCGCTTTTTCTACAGCAAGTAAAATAAATTCAAATAAATAATTTCTAAAAAATCGTACCGTTGTTGCTACTGGAAATTTGAATATTGCCAGATGGGTTTTTCCCACCGCGGAACATCGTTTGCAAAATGTTCAGCATAGCTGAACGGTCGTATTGTATAGAGTTTCCGGCTGTTGGAATTTTCCGAGGCTTTATGCATTTTTTTAAATAAAACAATCGATTCAAATCAATATTATGAGGCTTCAAATTATATGGCGCGACAATTTCTTCATAACTTTTCCGACTTAAATCACTCTTGCATATCCGTTTCTCCGACACCTCAACTGAATTTTCAAACACTGTTGACCAATTCTTCTCTGAACTCTCGTAACTGGAAGCTGTTGACTGCGTCTTTCCAGAGTCTTCACTTCTATTAATTAATAAAGTTGAGTAATTGCCTTTCAACAACGTAAAATGCACGCCATCTTTTCTGGTTAACGTTTTTACATGCTCCTTGTCGTTGTGATTCATTATCAAAAATATGACTGCGCAGTATTCAGCTAAAAATAAGTTTCAGCTTTCAAAATGTTTCGGTCATTTATGAGAGTACAAAATTTCATCCTTACATTGGTTACTTATATTCTGCAACAGATTATGATATTCAGCGCATTTTTTCGGAATGTGAAATAAGATAACCAGGTTGAACGAACCAACACTTAACTGATTCTCTGCCTAAAAGAATTCCATTTAAACAGATTCATCGAATACTATAATGCGGACCACTTAAAAAGAAACATAAAATATTACATAAAACAGTCTTGAGCGAAACATGCAGAATAATGAGCATTAATTTATCATTTAAAATAAGGAAAGAACAACATGCAATGTACGGATATACCGCAGTAAGATTCCGTAATCATAATGTTGCGTTTCTGATGGAGCTTGAAAACCAGTTAATAATGTATTTTAATTTGTCGATAAAAATTAAAGCTTATTCACATGTCAACCCCAATTCAATGATTAAACACACAAATTCTAAAACAACTCTTTCTGAACATTACATTATTTTTTAAAAAGTTTTTTAACGTATTAAAATAGTAAAACATCATACCAAACCGGTTATAATCAAAACTCGCGAAGAATCCTTAATAACACTATGTCCAGTTCCTTTACAGACGTCTTTCTCACCAATTTTTTGTGCTGACCAATACCAACATTTTAATCTTGCTTCCAAAGTATCTATTTCACTACAGACAAAAAGCATAAAACGCTCAAAGCAAATGCAATTTGGCCTCACTTTTGACACGCTTTGTCAACAAATACCAAACACCGAGTAAATATGATGCGATGCAACAAGAAGTTTACTGCGTCTATTTTGCAATTCAGAACGTTATCATTTTCCACTTTTGGATGAAATAAGCACATCTTCAAATCTAAATTTAGAAAATGATTTCAATTTTAAAATTGTGCAAACTTCGCCTATAAAAGGAATGATTCTTTGTTAAAATAACTGCATCTCACTAGCTAAAACTACTTCAACTCCTCATCGAATTCAATCTACTAAAGTATTCCATAATATTTTAAATAAAGTAGCAAAATTCTAATACTGTATCCTAACTATAATATAATATAATATAATAATCTATAAATATATCCTAACAATGTATTCTAACGATGATTTACTGTCTTTTTCCAAATATTTATAACATTTTCCGATCTCTATAACCAATGAACTATTCAAACGTTCGACTTCCTTGATCGCAGAAGCTTCTTCCTCAGACTTCGTAAATATGACTACACGAGTTTCCATTGAAAAATTTTCTAAACTGTAACTAAAATAAAATACATATTTGTAAATGAGAGCAAATGCAAATTTTACTAATGTGCTCATTCAAAATGAAAAATATCAATAATTTTACCGTATAATCACATTGTACTTCCAGATCAATTTACTGTATTGTTTCCAAAAAACAACTTTTCCACAAAATCAAAAACTGAAGCTCATATCTGTTATATTTTTGTAATTTATCATCTCCATTATTATATAAATCATTAGTATAACGTAATATGCTTCAACAACCCCCATATGTAAACAATAATGCATTATTAAGAATTATAAAAATAAGAGACTGTTCGTATCTATTAACAAAACAGTTTGATACTACATTCAACCTAATGTTAAATTAATACGTTGATGGTCATAAATTATGTAAAAATTTCAAATTATTCGAACTGTACACAGCATTTAAAATAAGAATTCCTAAAAAATATTGAACCCTAGGAAGGCCAACAAATTATATGTAAATGAATTTTGCTTACATCATTTCATCTGCGTTTATCAATGCCGGTAATACATCGAATGATTCTAGAACTACGAGGCTAATGGATTTCATCAAGTTTTCATTGCTGCGCATTTCCATTAACATATCTAAAGCTAGCTGTAAGTTATGAAATCGTTCGTTGTTGAATTATAAATCCATTTTAAATTTTCAAGTCAAATAAAAGAATACATATTACCATTGCAACAGATCAACATTCGACATGGTAAAATGCATAGTTTATCACAGTACGAACTACAGGAATTTACGCACTGTTTCATATCATATCCCAAAGAATTTGCAACAAAATTGCGCTGTTTAACAATGAGGTCCAACATAGACTTGCTGTGAGTTAATACCAAAGCTGTCTTCTTCTTGTTTTCGCATTCTTTCAAAAATTTCATAGCCATTCTAACTACGATCACCACTTTATCAATCTCGTTTCTGTTAAAATGAAAAATGATATCTAAAAATAAATAATTTTTAAAGCAATAGGAACCATCCGCATTATTCGCCTTCAGTTTCACTTTGTATAATCATCAGATATAAGTTGCGATTCAGTAAAATGCTTTTTATACATACCTTGAGCCATAGTCTTCTGCTCAACATCGAACAGCTGATATTCATGTAATGCTAGTTCGTCATCGCTATAATTAAAGTACAGCTTTACTTCTGACTAAAATGGCACGTTTCAATTCCTTACCATTCGGAATTTATTGCATTTTTATTTTCACTTCTACGTTCTACTACAGACACTAAAGTACTGTCTACCAAATTCAAAGGCATCTGATTTCCAAAATATACTTGAATAAGCAAGCAAATCACCAAACCCAAATTTCAGTGAATAATGATGGTCGTGCATAAAATATCACATAGCATTAATCATCATATAATGATCAGAAAGAACAAAAGTTGCTTTAAACATCAAAAAGTTTGTGCTGATTGTAAAAATAGAAACAAATATAATATGTGAGATATAACTGCATTTAAAATACATCAAAGCTTATAAATAGATTAGAATTGTCTCAAATGATAAATTAATATTGCTAAAACAACTTTCGTTCGAGCCTGATAATCTGAATCCGCTACCATAACCCGAAGTTGGTTGTGATGTCAGAGTCACGTTTTACGCACGAGTGAGAGTGAGCAATGGGGTCGTGTGTTTTGGTGGCGTGTGATTGATTGATTGATTGCTTTGACGGTTTCGAGTGCTATTGTGTCTGACTGTCTGTGCTTTTGATTGTGCAGTGGTCATCCCTGAATAAATCTCAGTTTCCGTGTGTTTTGTTGTTCTCGAATTACAGCTAACTCTTCTAAACCGGAGAAGGCCCAGCGACTCACTTATCCATGCCCAATTGTCTCGCGCAGAGTTGGATTGATTGATTGAGAATCATCAACTCGATTATTCTCAACAAATATATCTTGCAAGGCATACGGTAAAAAACGAGATTACAAGAGTTTAATCACATTTTAAGTGAGTGATGAGTTTGATAATGATCCTATAGTGATGACAACTGCGTCATTTCACCTGCATTGCATATAAAATGATCAACTCGTTCAAAGTTGAGCATTTTGTTAAGCCAGCGTTGTGCACTGGCCAGAATGGTGCTGTCGTATTAGTGAATGTAGGTGTGTTATCAAATGAACTATTTTGCACCTTTGATTTGATTTACAATTGTATAAAGACCGCTGCCGAGTGTTTGTTCAGTAATATTCCTGGATAGGAATCAACCAATTTTGAGTTTCTGTGAAATACAGTTGTTACAATACAGTCTAGTTGTAAAGCTGAGGTTATTTGTATGCAACATTTTTCGTGCAGCTTGTAAACAACTCTGCAAACTAGAAGACACTTGGAAACAGTATAGCTAAGTGGTTGAGACACTTTTTGATTACAGCAGCGCGTCAGAAATCAGAGATAACTTGACAGTCATAAACACAGATGCGTGAGAAAAACTGTATCTCGAAATGGCAGAAATGCAATTTTTATCAAGCACTAAGACGGATACAGAAAATTAACCAAATAAAGAGGGAGCTTGGATGCAAACATGAATGTCAGAATCACCACCTAACTTCCAAATTTACTGATGAAAATGTTCCATGATGAATTTATGAATTTTGTTTACAATCAGGACCAGTTCTCATATATTGGGAAGCTTAGTTATTTGCGCTCAATATCAAATAGAAACCCAGCCACCGCTTTGAGATGATAACCAACGAACATTGTCCGTTATTACTGAGCCTGAGAGTGCAGTCGTAGTTGGATATCTTCATAATAAACTAGAAATGAAGGTCCGAGAAAGATAGTCCAACGCTTTCTAAGATTTGTTGATGCTGATGATTTAGGTTTGACTATTCTTTGGAAGAGGAGCGTTGGAGGGAAAATGGGTGTTACAAATATGTCAGCCGGAGAAAATCTAATTAACGATGCTCATCTCGAATGTCTACTATAGCTCACTGAGGTGATGTTAAACAGGTAGAATGCTGATGAGCAAAGAAATGTGAACAGTATGGTCGCCAACTCCATGTGTTCCTTTTCACTATTAAAAAATCAGGGAGATCATCGACATCCAGCTTTAAAGTTGTCATGCAGTCAGCCTAGGGCGCGACGTTTACAGTGTGTACGTTAGATTCAATGAACATTAGTCACTAAAAATTGGAATAGAAAGTTGCATTACCACAGTATTAAATAAAGATTGCGACAGGAAAAATAAGAATTTCACTAAGGGAAAAAATGAGTCGCCTCTTGCAGTCACAACTGAAGCTTTAGATGTCAACCAAATCTTTTGTCTGATCAGGGCTCTTTCAGAATGTTGTTTATAATCAAAAACTTTGTGAGAAAAGTATTAATTTATATATAATAAAAATGTCAACACACAGTTCAGTAATCTGTGAAAAATATTTTCTGACGAGAAGAGTTTTCGGCTTGAACTTGCATACCTAAAACATTACAGTATTCTAATATTAAATAAAACTAATGATTGGAAATACAACAGAAAAGTTGAATTATTAGCAGTGCAAAACATTTAACTATTAAAATTGTTTCAAATCAAAAAAGTTGCTAAATTCAAATTGTGGCACAAGCACGTGAATTCATAATTTAATGTCCGCATCTGAATATTACTTCTTGCAATATAATGAAATTGAAATCAATTACACAACAATAAATAACAAAAAACTTTCTATATTTGAATAACAAATATTTTATTGTCTTTTTTACGTTAAAATTTAATCCATATAAACAAGCTGAGATACATAAAAGATTTTATATACAGTGAGGACAATTATCAGAGCTTCTTCAATAACATTATTTATCTTCTCATGAACGCCGAGCAGCATCAACAAGTGTACGGATCTCCATTCTTCGCGCCGAATGATCTTTGGAATGATTTCCAACAACTTTAGTTTTCCCTTCGTCGATTCTCAGGTGTCTCTGCAACACCAAAGGTGCATTCTCAAAAAGCAATTCACCATAATGCTCGTCTACCAAAGGATCAGTTTCTGTAAAATCTGGAATATGCGGGTCAAACAAGGTAATTTTCTTATATATTCGAACCTAAATATATTCAAAAATAATTCCTGTATGTCAGTTTGATGAAAAAGCGTCCACAAACCATATGTTTCGAAACGCCCTTGAATTTGAAAGTTATAACTGCTTTGAATTCTCCCCAGCCAACTTCCGAAACAGAATAAGGCGGATGTCTGCATACTTAAAAAAGATATAGATGATGGAAGCAGTAGCAGTTTAATGCATTCTCTTACCTCTTACTGGTTGATTGTAACTTTCGTGTAATGTAAAAATTACTTTATCAATGTAGTTTTCCAAATTTTCTTCAAAATACGGCTTCACATAAAGGATCCACGAATACAGTTGATCGTCTTCTGCCGACTTCTTGGGCAACGTCCATGATTTTGTACCGTAAACAATTGCCTTGACAAACGAATTATTACGTGGTCTTGAAGGATTATGTTTTATTTCTTCCACGACTTCAGCAACAGGGTCCGCTTTCGGTTCTACTGTTTCTGACGACATCAAATTAACTTCTGTAAGCAAATTATTAGAGTACCGTATACCTTAAACTACCGTACCTTATTATTAGCTTGAAAATCACCTAATACGGTATTCATTAAATATAAGTATGATTCAGCTTAAAAACAGTTTTTTGTGCACATTTATTAAATAAATTGTTCTCAGCTTAAGAAATTTAAAAATATTTTCGTTATTTTTACCTTTAATGATTATTAACATTTAAATGAAGTTCAGCTATTGTTGTAAATTGTTTGAATACAACTTTTCAAATTCATTGTTGTCAGTTTCGTTTTTGCTTTAAAATTGTTTATGGTGGACTAACAATCTACATTTATTATTTTATTGCATTTTAAAAATTATGTAACGACTGTAGCGAATAACTAAGAATGGGAAAGTTCTTGCTAGGCGTATGTACTGCATAGATCGTACCATAACAAAAAACGTGCAGGTCGGTTCGCAGTTATTTTTCATCTTAAAGAATAATTAACAATCGGCTACAATTTTTCATGTGTATGTATGTGCAAAATACTTTTCATCTGTAAGGCATATTTATTTATTTACTTTTGTAACCTTATTTGCTTACTTAAATACAATGTATAACGTGACGGCTAAAGAAAAATGCATTCTATAGAACGTTTCAGAACACAACAGAATCTAAAAAATCTATCTAAAATCTGACTATCTTAAATGAAAGAAATATAAAACTATTGTGGTTGGTATAAAACGCTTTTCATTGCTCAGATTCTGATCTATTTCTGTATCGCAGCACATTCTGAACGATCCAATAAATTCTTCAAGTCTTCATCTGAAATAAGAACTTCTGCCCCTTTGCTGTACCAAACGGATCCAAGCTGATTGTCAGACAAAATTTCAAGCAGTTCAGCTTCGGTTAACTTCTCAGAAACACTTTTATTGAATTTAAACTTGCCTTAAACATTATAAAATCAATTCACAACGTACGTATATTTTCACATTTACAGCACAATACCTGACGCAATCACTAACTTTTCCAGCTTCCGCTTACTTTGCGCCCTATCAACCATTATTTCGTCAATCGTACCTTTAGCCACAAGACGATAAATTAATACAGGCTTAGTTTGACCGATTCTGTGACAACGGTCGCTGGCTTGCAAATCACATTGCGGATTCTATTTTCAAAAGTATAATAGACAAACAAAGGATTTCTTTTAAACGTCTACACGTTGTATTTTTGTCTTACCCAATCGCTGTCAAATAAAATAACAGTATCTGCTGCCATTAAATTCAGACCAAGATTACCTGCTCGGGTGCTAATCAAAAATACTGACGCCTCACCTTTCGTGAATCGGTCCACCTAATAAAATAAAATATGTACCATAGTGAAGTAAAATAGTGAAATAAAATTTAAAAATTTTACTGTGCACCTACCTCATCCTGGCGTTGCCCGAAAGACATTCTTCCATAAAGTGAACAGAATTTATAGTTTCTGTACTCACAATAAAAACTTAATATGTGAATCATTTCAACAAACTGCGTAAAAATCAGAACCTAAAATAGTTTTCTTTACTTAGAAAGGCAAAAAAAAACAGAAAAACATAAAAATATTAGTTTTACTTTGTGGTCACCTTCTTTGAACAAACCCTCTAAAAGTTGATCAAGAACAATCATTTTTCCTGATGAAGAAATAACTTCTTGCTTGTTCGCTTCGCTGATCTCATCATCAATGACTTTATCACTCAACAAATACGGGTGATTTGTCACTTTACGTAAGCACATCATTGCATGGTGTTTTTTTGATATATAGGACATCAAAAGCTGTTTGTCCATTTCATCATTATCATCAGCAATTTTCCTTAAACAACACCACACGTTTTAAATAATTTCACTCTTTTTTTCATATTTAAATATTATATATATATATATATATAACACTTTGAACTTCACATTCTTACATCCTCTTTCTCGTTTTTCTCTTCTTTTTATTAATTTCACTGGTCTCAGGTTTATTCTAACAGAATAGAACAATGTTTATTTAAAAAATAAAACAAACAATCATAAATATTTACCAAACTTTTCTTCTTATTAGCCCGGTCAACAAATACATCAATAGCCAACTGATACATTTTAGCTTGTCTTTCACACAAAGGGGCAAAAACCGTATGCTCCTTTTTCATTGGTAAATTATTTATAACATCCACTTTTAATCTTCTCAAAATAAAAGGTGCCAACAACTGTAACAATTGATAAAAATAATATACAGAACAAACAAAATATAGAAAAATATACATTGTGCAATTTTTCCAATATTTCCTTCTTGCTCGCTTCAACTGTGTCGACATTTGCTGAAGTCAACCCTTCAAAGTTGAAATATTCTTCAAACCAGCTTAATTCACCAAATAATTCTGGCATGATAAAATTTAGTAGGGACCACAATTCTGCCACATTGTTTTGCAACGGTGTACCAGATAAAAGTAACCGACCATCACTTGAAATTTTACGTAGAATTCTATAAAATATGAAATTCATTTGCAATCATGAATCGAAACTTGAACATGAAAACTTATATTTAATCATTTCATTCAATTCAATTATGCTTTAGAATATATTTCACTTTTTTTAGTTGAAAATTCAACTTACAAGCTTAAAACGCTGTTGCTATTTTTTATTCGATGTCCTTCGTCAATAATCATATATCGCCAAAAGGTTTTCATAAAAATCCTCTTATCACGAATGAGTTTCTGAAAAAAAGAAATGGACGTTGATAAAAGGCAACGATCGTGTAATTATTCAAATAGATCTAATTATTCACCTCATATGTTGTCACTACAACTGGAAAAACCGTAAAATTGCGAACACTGCATGCAGAGGTAAATTTGTCCTGTAACTTTTTCCTTTCAAACTTTTTCCCATAATAGAGAAGAACCGGAATCTGTAAAATTCTTTCGAAATTAATAGCAAAATAAAACACCTATTACAACAAACCTCAGGAGCGAATTTCTTAAATTCATTCATCCAGTTGCGTACTGTGGACAACGGAGCAATTACCAAAAAAGGACCCTTCACACCAACTGAAATCATGTGACATAAAAATGCTATACACTGTACTGTCTTTCCCAACCCCATTTCGTCAGCCAGTATACTATTCACTTGATTTAAATCTTGTATCTTAATTTGAAACAAGAATTAGAGTCATAAAAT
Organism: Trichinella murrelli; assembly: GCA_002221485.1. NCBI lineage: Eukaryota > Metazoa > Nematoda > Enoplea > Trichinellida > Trichinellidae > Trichinella > Trichinella murrelli. The sequence continues at coordinate 13,339,195 of CM008135.1, read as the reverse complement.
CACTATATGAAATTATTGAATAATGCGCTTTGCCTTTAACCACATCACGCCTTCTTCTTGGTAACCATGCAAAGTTCCTTTGAATAGTGCATTTTCACGGGAAGCATTTTCAAAATCTGCGATTCTGTCAGTCGAAACTGTAGTACTTGTCTTTTCCTAAAAATTTACAAATATCATCGGTACAAAAATACAACTTATGCTTAATCTCACCATTTTCGGTTTAGGGCATTTGGGAGCACTTTCGTCACTAACCTACGAATGGAGTAAGATGTGAAAAAATAAGGTGCATGAAATACAAATGTAAAAATGTATGTAAAATTATTCAATTGTAACTGATTCAAATATAAAAGAATGTAGTACAAAATAATTTAAACAGCTTTTCAAAATTTTTTAAATAAATGTCTAATACGACATATACTGATTATTAATACAGTAATTCAACTATAATTTTAATCAATTAGAATGTATTTCAAAAAACTGTTCATTGTGATAATTTTAGATCAGTGGAAATAGAAAATATACAGAAAATATAAAAATTTTGCTAAAAGTTTCCAACAGCTCTTCTATTCCACTAGTGTCAAAAGTAGTCACAGCAATGTACGATTACATTATCTCAAAAATCACACTTACCCTCTTATAACAGTGCTTTTGCTTTTCAACTATAAAATTCTTGTACACCTCTACTTTCGTCATCAAAGCGTTCAGCTTCTCCATGGCAGTTTTCTGGTTTTCCAATAAAAAGGTATGACTGAACGGTGCTTCCTGAATATCCATACTCTCCTCTGGTGATTTGTTTTCTTCAGTAATTTTAGAGTTCAGAATCAAATTTCCATCCATTTTTCTCTAAATATAGTTCCAAGCAAAAATTTTTCCTCGTAAACGGACACTCTGAATGACGGACACTAGAATACAATAAAACCACTGTAACTGATGATACGCAAGAACAATAAGCTATTTGTAAAAGCAATAGTCATCAAAAAGATCACCTAAGATAATTCGTATTTTGAATTTTATTATGATAAAAATGTCATAAAGAATCAACTAATTATTTTTTAACTGCATATGTGCTAAAAAAGCAAATAATTAGAAAGGCTGGAGATTGAAAAGAATTTTATTAATAATGCATATTGTTTTTGTTAAAAAATATTTTAAGAATATGTCATTTTTTTTCTACACAAATTTTCAACGTTTGAAAGCTAAAGTAATTTGCAATTAACAACATTTCACCTTAGCCATTAGCAAGCTTTAACATTAATTACTGTACTATGACTTTAAATGAATGTTTTGAAGAGACATTGACAGAATATGTTAATTTAAAATATTTATTAATTGCCATATTAGTTAAAGTATTATAAATTTACAATATTTAAAATATTTACTGAATTGAAGCGGACATATTTTTTTCAAATATATATGATACTTGATCTTTTAATGTAATAGAAAAATGAATTATAATATTATGAATTTATTTAAAATATATTGTAAATTATTATAGAAACAAATTTATATATTATGTTAATTAATTTTGTTTTAAAATTCGTGCTGTCAGGTGATATTTCCATATGCTGATAGCGTATAATTTATATTTCCGCCACTTTTACTTCCCAGAAGTCATGTATATAACTTTAATAAATATGGACTGTATGCTTGTATCATTCCTGATTTTATTTGAATAGCTCTGAAAAAGTGACAAAGCCGAACGTTTACAGCCTGATGTTAAAATTCCACATTTATCTGGAATAAACTTAAACGTTTTCAGTAAGATTTCCTTATTTTGTTGTTGAATACCCACTATACAGTAATCACCCCCGTTGACGGCTCCCAGCGATTGGATGTAGGATTTTAAAATGTAAAAAAATATTGAAATTCATGTGAAAAATTTATAACTTAACATAAAATAATAAACTCAGAATCTAAGTGCGAAAATGTGAATACAGTGTTCTGGATTAATCAAATCAGATTTTGTTGACCTAATTTTTCATAATTACTATACTCTGAAAAAAGCATTTGTTATCGAAAAAGAAGAACGCTGCACTGAGTAAAAAATTTTGATGATTATATTTTACAAAATTTTACTGCCACATATTTTTAAGTTAATAATTCACATTATTGCTGTGTTCTTGGTAACACTGTATTTTAAACTTGCTTTTCATTTGTTATCTTGATGTTTATGTTTTTCATTTAGAGTTAACAAATTGTAAATTCAATATTTTGTTGTTATAATTTGTTTTTAATGTTGTTTGATGCTTCAATTTTAAAAAACAGTATTTTAGAAACTACACTGTGTATTTTTAACATCACAGTCATAGGATGGTTCGTCAGGTAAAGAAGAACTTTCGCGGAAACGCGAAAGCAAACACGAAACATATGGAATATGGTGGTCTGGTGGAATTGATTCAGAATTTTATGTTTGACACCAAATATCGACCAAAAATAGCAGTCGCATTGTTTGTGTTTGAATTTGTGCTATGCTTGTGGATTGTAACAACTGTACCTTGTAAAAATTAGTATACAAGTTGTTCATATTGCAATTTATCTTCGCTATTTTAGATACAGAAATAGACTGGCTTGCATACATGCAGCAAGTGGAAGGCTTCATAAATGGAACTTTTGATTACACTCTTTTAAAGGGCGACACTGGTCCTTTAGTGTAGTTTATTTCAAAATTTGCTCCCATATTTATGTGCTCACATCTGTATGCTTTTATTTAGATATCCGGCTGGACACGTTTACATTTACACAATTCTGTATTATTTGACAAATCATGGCAGAAATATTTTTGTTGCGCAGTTATTCTTTATCATTCTCTATTTATGCAACTTGATTATTGTATTCTTTATCAATATTCGAAGTGGACAGGTAAACTTGAAAGAAGCTTATCAATTCATGCGTATTGCAAATTTTAAAGAATTTAATTTCAGATCCCTTCAATTTTTCTTATATTTATGAGTTGTACATCTTATCGTATTCATTCCATCTTCTTGCTACGACTTTTTAATGACCCAATCGCCATGTTTCTTTTTTACATTGCAATGTTATGTTGGATTTATCGACAATGGACTGCAGGGATCGTGCTCTATAGGTTGGTTTTCTTTTTAATATTTTATTTGTATTAATAAATGAAATTTTTAGCTTGGCCTTATCTGTGAAAATGAATATTTTATTATTTTCACCTGCTGTTGCAGTAATTTGTTTATACAAAAGAGGTCTTCAGGACAGTTGTCGGTTGTTTGCACTGGCATTTTTAATTCAGGTAATTTCCAAAAGCACTTTGCATACTTGCATGATTTTTTATTTAATTTTTGCATTTAGCAATAATTTTTTTTTAATTGTAATTCAGGGTTTTGAGGTTTATTATTATTATGTATTAGCTGGTATTCTTTTCGAGTTTATTGAATTATATTAATTCAGTTTAACATTTTAATTGTATATAAAAGATTCTCTAATTCTAGTGGAATGCTTTGCTTTCCTTTTTCAAGTAAGCTTTTTACAGTAAGGTATGTTATTATTCATTTATTGGAAGTTTGGTTGAAAGAATTTCAAAACTTTTAAATAATTGCAAATGTGATATTTTTACATTTTTGGTTATAAAAAAATATTTGTTTCAGGTGACGCTTGCCATTCCATTTTTGCACACAAATCCACTGGGATATTTGCGAAGTGCGTTCAACTTTGGTCGGGTATTTGATCATCGTTGGACCGTGAATTGGCGTTTCGTTCCAGAAGAAGTTTTCACGCACAAATATTTTCACTGCATTTTACTGCTATTTCACATCATATTAGTATTTTACTTTCTTTATATCAAATTTTTTCGGTACGTTCTATCAATTGTGTACACAAAAAGTTCACGTGTTTTTGTACCTAGATGTGTTTGTTAAGAATGTATTATTTGAAAATTTGCTACAGTTTTGATTTTTCACATTTTTTTCTAGTTCTCGATTTACTAGTATACGGAACGCAGTGATGGTAGCTGTTGACAATGGAACAGTGCATTTAAAAAATCAGGGTGACTGGAGCGTACATTTTTGAAATATATTAATAAGTTTGATTCTGGTCTTTTTTTTTATTTTAGAAATTGTACTTCTTCTCGCTGGTATTAATTTAATTGGTATATCGTTTAGTCGATCGTTGCATTATCAGTTTTACGTATGGTATTATCATCTTTTGCCTTTTCTTTCCTGGCAGACTCCCTATTCAACTACTTCAAAGTGAATATTTTTTTCTGTTTTACATTGAAATATAAAATAGTAAAATTTATTTTCAGATTAACTTTGCTTGGAATTATTGAAATGTGCTGGAATGTTTATCCGTCGACTTTGTGGAGCAGTCTTTTGTTGCACTTTTGTCACGCCATTCTTCTAGTTGGTCTGTTTCTGCAGCCAGATTTGAATTCAAAAAAGAAATCCACTTAAAATCTGACCATGTTATTAATTTTATTTCAACTTTTTTAAAATCTGCTGTAATACTGTTGAAAAGGAAAATCAATCCAAGCTAAATAGTCTGGCATTGGGTAACATAGCGTAAATAAAAAGAATTGTTCATTATTGGAATTCATTTGAATGTTCGTTTTAAAAAGACATTTATTCAATTGGTTTTTTTACATTTTTGGGCAATTATGTTTTAACGTCTCTTATTTTCTAAAATTATTTCCATCGTCAAATTATCAAAATATTTGAATTTTGAGCAACAATGAGGCAATAATTTCTGAACATGAAACAAGTATTGTTTATTTGAAACTTTCAGAAAATTGTCTGTGTGTTTCTGAATTAAAAAGTTTACTTATAAAATTTTATTAAATATTCAAATAATAGTCGAGCTGAATTTCGTCTCGACAAAAAAGCAATAATTGCTATATGCGTAAAGCAGCATGCATATCATGAAAAGTACACTTTTCAGAAACGTCATATTTTGTTTACGTACTTGAAGGATGATCATTAACAATTAACACTAGTGATGAAAATACTGTTAATCATATTTTCCCCGCAAAAATAATTTTACATCTTAATAAATAAGCATCTACTAATCATAATTACACTAAATTTAAGATAACACAAAAATTTTTAAGAAATTGTTAAATAAAAAGCTTAGCCTTTTATTTTGAATATTATCCCTTAACTTTATAAGAATTAATTTGAAAAATATTGTTATGGAAAATGACATGCATTTATTCAATTTAATTTATACAAATCTTGATAATATGTATACTGTAGTAATGTAGTTATTGTCCGCAGGAAGAAATGTCAAAATTTTTCTGAATTTAAGTGTTAATTTTTACATTTGCATTCATACATGCAGGTAAATTTGTTTTATGATTAAATTTTTAAACTGCTGTGTGTTAGAAGAATTTGTCTTACATCTGTTAAGCAAATATTTCACTTTTATAAACGCATGCATTTTCATTCATGTGTATTTCAGTTCTGAATCCGCATTGGTACTGGGTCAATACAAATTTTTTGTCTTATTTTTATGTTTGTTGCCATGTCACAATCACATGAAATTTTGAGGGGATGACGCTTTTTGTAATGAATTTCAATAAATGGATAGATCGTTTTCTTTATTGTTATAAACAGAGAAAGTTGTATGCTTATTTATTATATATTTTTGAAAATTTCTCTTTTTTATATGTGAAAATTATAAACTTTTTTATTTTCTGTCGGGGTACGATTTTTAACATTATTGCTGTTTTCAACTGTTCAGTATTCTTTTCTTGCAGTTCAATGGCATCATTAATGTAACTTTCCAATAGCCGAAAACATGATGGCATCCAGTAAATGCACGCAACTGCTTGAGAATTCCAGATGCTTGCTTCATCAATGTATCCGATGGAACAGAAAATATAGAAAAGTATTTCTGACTATTTTGTTACTTAACTTTGATTAAAATTGCTTTATTTTAGTTCAATACTGTGATGGTGTTAAACAAGCATGGTATTGAAAGCCGTTTAAGTAAGCCATCTGGTCGGCGAATTGTAATGCGAAAAATTTTGATGGAACAAAAGTTTATTGCTTGGGGCCATGATAATTTCTCTGACAACTCAAAGAGGCGCTTAAACTTTCCACTTTGAACGTGATGCAAATCGAAGAAAACTGTGATTTAGATTATTAAAATTTATCAACATTAATGGACGAGCGGCAAAGTGGAGAATTCGTAAATAACAGTGTTAAATTGCATGATTTCCATAAAAAGCATTTCTTGCTGCCAGATATTTTAAATTAGGAATGTTTATATTTCAAATACAGTAAAATTCCGTTTCTACAAACTCGGAGGGGATTTGTGATTTTTTTGTTGTAACGAATATTTGGTTGTATTGAGATTTACTTTGAATCCGTGCAATTTATCAAGAAATTGCTAGGGAATCCAAAAATTTTTGTTGTATCAAATATTTCGTTATATCGGTATTCATTATAACGCAATTTTGCTGTATATTACATAAAATATTTCAGCTTTTAGTGCCGTTAAACCATTACTTGAAACTTTAACAGAAATGAATTTAAAATATGCGTAACTTTAAAATGCATTACAATGAAAGTACGTCACGTCAGCCGCTGTTATTATCGCTGTTGCTTTTGCTGCGTTTGTTCAGTTGCGTTCTGAGTTTTCTTTGGTCGCTAGGTAATTGAACAGTATGCACGAGTGCGTTTCTTTCTGCACAATAACACTGAACAGACTGGAAACCTTCATGACTGATTTCAAAGGTTTTGCGGATGAATACCGAGAAAAGAAACAAGAGTTGGATGCATTTCATGCCACGTACAATGGTGATGAGTGATGCTCAAATGTGGAATTGAAGAACCCAGTGGAGTCATCCTTAAAACAAGCTGCCTTCTATGTTAAGATGTTTGGCTTGAGATTGTCTGAAGGGATTGCTCAAACAGATTTATACTTCAGTACTTTTCTTGCTTACATTGGTCAAGCTCTACACCCATACGCAATGCATATTATTGCAGAAGCGAAAAAATTACTTGAAGATTTTCGAAATGAATTCTTAAATTTGACATTATTACAACGCTATTTGTTTCTACTTTGTAATGTATTTCTGATTTATCTCGTACGCCAAATTTTAATGTACTTTTTCAAATTATTGTAATTCGAACTGATAAAAAATGAATTAAACTGTTTTTGAAATTCATCGTTGTCAAATTGTTTTCTCTTCTTTGTGCAGAAAGTTTTTGGTATATTGTAGTATATCTTTTAGAATTGTTTGTAATGTTAACTAACTTAAGTGATTACTTTTTCAATATTTTATTTCAAAATGAAATGTGTTGCATTCAAAATAGCAATATTCATATTGCAGTTGGTGATTATTAATTTTCTTTGAAATATTATAAATTTCAGTAAACATACTTTTGTAGAGTAATTTATATTTCGCTCCTATATTTTAAAGTTTTTCTGCCTGGTTCAACATCAAAGTAGTTTCGAAATTTGAAACTTTTCCACTGACGCTTTACGTTTGCCCTATTGTTCCTTGCAAATCACAAAAGCATATGGTAAAAATGTTTTCTTTAATTGTATTATTTTCAGATTTCATTATCATATTCATATTATCAGAAAGTGATCTCATCTCACCTTTAATGAATAATGTTATACAGTTTTGATTCATTAAAGGTCTTTTGTAATGTGGAAAACTTATCATTTGTTACTGCAAGTGTATAGCTGGTTTTGTCGCCTGTTTTTCAAATTTATAAAAATTGGGCTCACTTTTTCAACAGAGCATGAAATTTTTTTCTTGTTTACCAGCTTTCATTTGCTAATTTTCGAATAATAATTCTCATAATTATCATGTAATTGATAACCATTATAGCATGTCGCATAATTTTTATTTTCTATTTTACACATTTTACATCAAATTAAAATAAAAAATATAATAATAATAATAATAATAATAATGGATGTTGAATGATGAAGTGATTTTTCTGTTTTTCTGAATTATGTCCGACAAATTAGACTGTAGCTACTGTTTTGACAAATCACAAGTTTTGAAATAAAACTGCCTAGGTGAGGCAGATAATCTGTGCAGAATAACGAGATGTTTGTGAAATTTATCTTATAGACTTTATCTCTGTTGAAGAAGAATAATTTTTTCAGTTGTTTCCATAAGTTACTTTGTTGATTCTTGATTATTAGACTAAGAAAATGTTTGGACAAGGTTTAGTTTGTTGGTTTGTTTTTGAAAATGTTTTCTCTCTATTTAAGGAAGTGTACTGTATTTTACAGTAACAGTTGAGTGATGATGAATTCTTCGTCTGATGATGATTCTTCTGATTCTGACTTTTCCGACCAGCCCGATTGTTACAAACGTTTGTGTCACATAGGCGAAGGGACGTACGGAGTTGTCTATAAAGGAATTAACGTAAAGTCGAAAAGGGTTGTAGCTATGAAAAAGATTAAATTCGATGAGTAAGGCATTTTATTGATTTTTCATGACGCATTTTCAAATTTTTCCTTTTTCATCAATGTTCAGCATAACAGAAGGGATCCCACCCAGTTGTTTACGTGAAATGAGTATTTTAAAAATGCTGAAACATAAAAACATTATCAAGTAAGTTATAAAAATGCAATAAAAGATAATGCATTTTGATAATTGTGTTTAGATTATTAAACCTGTGCGTAGAGAGAGATCGAATATATTTAATTTTGGAATATATGCAATGCGATTTAAAACAAGTTATGAACGATTATTATCCACGTCTTCCTTCGAAAATTACAAAAGTATTAATTGGAAAATGTAATTAAATTCTGTGAATTGAAATGAACATTTCAATTTTAGAGCCTCATGTGGCAGTTGCTAAAAGCGTTGTCGTATTGTCATTTGAAAAGAATCATGCACAGAGATTTGAAACCGCAGAATCTATTAGTCAACGAATTCGGAATACTTAAAGTGGCTGATTTCGGTTTAGCGCGTTCATTTTCTTTGCCATGTCGTACATACAGTCATGATGTATGATAATCTGATTTTCTTTGCCATAAGAATAATTTGCATCAAAGCAACAATTATCATTTGAATTATTGCATTAAATATTTATAGGTTGTAACTTTATGGTATCGTCCCCCAGAACTTTTGTTGGGATGTGAATTTTACGGCGCGTCAATTGATCTGTGGAGTGCGGGATGCATTTTTGCGGAAATGGTCTTTTTGATATTTTATTTTATTCAATTTTTGTTTATTGAATTGAAAAAGAATTTGTTTTAGATTTGCAATGAACCGTTGTTTTGTGGAGATTCAGAAATTGGTCAATTATTCAAAATATTTCAAATTTTGGGTACTCCAAATGCAGTTGTTTGGCCAGAATTTCCCAATTTGCCAGATTCAAGCAGTGAGTTTCCATTTTGGACATCAGTGAAGGATTTGAAATCGGTTGTGCGTGGAATTTCGAACAGTGAAAAAGAGCTTCTTCAAGTAATAGAAATTATTACAACTAAAGGTAATTTTTCCACTGATCACTGAAAAATACTTTCATTTAGAAAATGCTAATTTACAATCCAGATGAACGTATTTCGGCAAACGCAGCGATGAAACACGGTTATTTTTTGAATGTTTCAATAGAAAATCTAGAGAAATTAAAACGAACTGATAAATAAGTAATTTGATATTATTCTTATATTATTGTTCGAGGAAATTATTTTTTTTTCAATTAGTTTGAATTTGTTTGTGTTCTTTTTTCAGTTTTTCAAATTTGTATTATTGTTATTTTTATGTAATTTTTGTTAATCGTTATGTTATTAAATTGAATTTATTATGCCCAACAATCTGTACTGTTGGATGAAAAATTGTTGAAATATTATGGACCGTAGTTATGAAGTCAGTTTGAATGCTACGAATTATGCATTAGGGAAATTTATGAATATAAAATATTGTTGATTTTAATGGATGTCACCGCTGCATATTAGTATTTTACTGAGACTGATGCAGAGTTATTGAAGCTGAAAGCTTGCTGAACTGAAACAAGAGAGCGCAGTAATGGTGGCCGTTTTCACTGGAGATGGAAAAGTGTTTACACAACAGGTAGCATTTGAAATATTAATTTTGCATATAAATTGTAATTAATAAAGTAACTGAATTGAATAGTAATTTTTTTTGAACATGATCTACAATCCAAGAAAGCATAATATGTGTTGTTTTATTTGGCGTCAGTATTCTGAAGAATTAACTGAAAATAAAAAGTTTCTTACTCTAATACATGAATATATTGAATATTATAGGGATAAAAGTATTTTTCAAAAATTAATTGTATTTATTAATTCTGTATTTGCCAATAAAAAAGTGAAATTCAAATCTATCCTTTAACAGTTGTTCATAATTTGCGAGATAAAACTAATTAGATATAGTTTACGTGCATTTATAGTTTAATAAAAATATGAAATTGTTATCATATGTTTAAAGCAAATATTGAACTTGTGCTTTTTAAAGTTTAAAATTTTCCAACGCTAAATTGTTTAATTTAACTTTAGCCCGAACTAAACGCTTTAGCAATTTAGTTGGTCTCGTTGTTGTCATTGTGAATACAGCGTCAAATAAGACTGCATTGAAAATTTTCGAGATATTTCATTTGTTTGATATTTTTTGTGGTCGAATAATGATGGATTCAAGAATGAATATTTCATTAACGGTGCAGATGTTGAAGCATCAATTGGAGAGTAGATTGAGAGAAGCTTTGATTGAAAAGGACAATTGTGGAAAAAATGTAGCATCTGCTAGCGTAAGTTATTGTTGTTATTATTATTATTTTCTGAAAATGGAATGATATAAAACATTTAAGTGGTGACACTGTTATAATTTATTTTCTACTTTTCTACATATTATATATATATTTATTTAAATGATTGCATGCATAACTTTGCCTTCTTAACAACGTAATGTAATTAATTTAACACTTAACAATTGTGTTGTTTGTATTGGGTTTGCATGGTTGTTTTACTGTTGTATAATTTAAGCATTTTTTAAAATAAATTGATAATAATGTGATATTTTTTTGAAGAAACTAATTGAGCTGTTATAATATGTTTTTTGTTTGTAATTAATTATTTTTAAATAAACATTTTTAGTGGAAGAAGCAGGTTGATGAAGCTGCAGTTTGTAGTGTTAAAGTAGTTGGTTCTGAAGAGGAAGAGGAATTGAAATTTTATAATGATTTATTTAAACGTTTCCATTATCTTTATAATGATTATGATACAATTTGCAATTATTGTGATGACAGCAGTGATGGTTTTGTTTGGGATTATTGTTTGCGAACAATTATGAACGATATTAGTAGAATGGGAGAAATTTTGATGGAAAGAGCAGATTTGATATCATTGGCAATGAACGGTAATGTTAGTTTAAAGTGGAATACAGAAACGCCCAAAATGTCTTGTTTGCGAATTTTGGAGGAAAAATGGTCCCTATTGTTTTGGTTGACAAGCAATTCAGATATTGTTGAATTGAGATTTGGTGTTTCAGGTCATAAATTACGAAAAACAATATTTTCAATTAACATCGTCGAATTATTCAACAGCATGCTAATGTGTTTATCAAAGCGGTTGGATGAAAAGTTTTTCAATGCTATAATCTACCAAAATCTTTCTTCTAATTTCAATGCATTTATTTTGAAATTTGTTAATGAATATTATCAACCGGCAATTATAAATAAATCAAAGAATATTTTACAAAATTTTTTCGATAATTTTATCGAAACATGGACCGCACGTTGTGAAAAGTTTGTAAGCATTAAATTAAATTTGAATGACAAGTTTTATGCAAAGCTTTTGAAATGTGATGTTCGTTGTCTGCTTCGTGTAGTTGTCATGGAATTGTTGAATCCTGTATTATCGATGCTTCAAGTATCAATGTCGGAAATTCATCATGATGATTACTTGAGAAATTTGCTGCGAAATGGTTTGCCTAAGGCTTGCTTGGAAATGTATGAAATATTTGAAAAGAATATGACAAGAATTTATTTGAATCATATGAAAGATGCATTGTTTTACATGGCTTATTCTATTCTTACTTGTAAAAGTGAATTTCATCAATATGTGCTTATTGAAAATGATTTCGAAAATCTGCTCAATGTAAAATCGAATGCCAGTAGTTGTGATCAATATATGAAACATTACAACAATTTGAATGATAAAATGCCGCTTTATACAATGAAGCATATTTACGTCAGGTATTGGATTATTTGTTAATTTTTCAATTTGCGTTAATTTAATTAATTTAGCAATGGCATATATATGCTGATGTTGCTCATTCGCGGCATTGCTGTAAATACTCCAGCAGTAAATATTGGAAGAGATGAAATGGCCATCTATGCTGCCGAAATTTTGGAAAAAATTATTTCGTTTTACAAATATTTGAAATATTCCAGTGCTGATGGTCGTGAGGATTTTTTCAATCATGATCCAAGTATATGGAATTTTGTTTATTATGTTCAAATTAATATTGATTGATTGAACTTATTTCTTGATAATTGCTTGAATAATATTTTATTTTTTAGCGGTGAGTTACGTTGACACATTATACGCGACACATTGCTTATTGGTGAACAGTATGCAATTGCTGAGCGAAGGAAGCAACGTGAAGTTTCCATTTTTGGAACTTTTACATGATTTACGTAGAAAAGCCACTTTACAGCTTCAAGCATATATCAACAGTTGCAGCACAATTGTAAACAAATATTTAAAATCATTGGAAGGTGAATCGGTTGATTTGATAAATAATAATTTTATTTGATATTCAATTAATTCAGAATTTCACGGTTTGTTGAACAATGGTCGCATTAAAGAGTATCATACAAGCTTGGATTTGTTATACGGAGAATATGAAGGGTGGAAAATTAAATGGCAGCATAAATTGCCGAAGAAAATATGGCAAGCAGCAATGGGTCAGCTGATCAGTATATCAGTGGCATTCTTTTCCAATACTATTTTGAAAATAGACACTCTTACCAGTGTTATGAAGAAAAACTTGAAAAGTCTCATATCACCATTTATATCGAAATGTAGAAAATTATTGGAAGTAAGCGACTGATCGGAATGAATATTCTTAACGTTGTGTTTTTAAATTTTAACATATTTCGTTTAATAACGCCATATTTGTATTTATTTTTATGTACAATATTGCTAATAATTGATTTCAATTAGAATTGTAATAATTTCTACATAATTCACCGATAAGTTATATATATATATATAATTATTTATTTATTTTGTTTATTAATTTTCAAGATTGATACCTCTGAAGAAATTGAAACAGTTTGTAAAGATTGGCAACGCTTCAACGAAATTTTTTTCATTATTCATTCCAGTGTAAGACAAGTTGAATTACGTTGGGCAAATGGTTCAGGCCCATTGGCTGTACATTTAACTGTAGAAGAACTGTATAAATGTTTAAATGCAAATTTTCAACATACAAGATTACTCAAAAAATTATTATCTAAAATAAAGGAATGATTATTATTAATATCATTTCTAATGCTTTGAACTGAATTGAATTAAAATAAATTTCAAATGTTTTGGATTAGAAATTCCGTGCATTTATCACGTATTGCATACGTTGAAAATTTATGAAACAAACAAATTCATTTCAGTTTGCTTGTTTTTAATACACTGCAATATTTTATGAATATAATGAGAAATGTAGAAGTAGAAATCAGATCAGTTCAGTTGTAACATTGACAAAACTAAATAACATGACGCAGACGACGCGGAGCATCAACAACTGCAATAATCTCTAATCAGCAGACATTGAAGTGAACAATAATAATAATAACATTATATGTTTTTTATAACTTCAATAATATACATGGTGTATTTCAGCATTACACTTTTCTGCTCTTTTCATTGCATAGCTTATGTTTGCATAAATCAAAATCAAGAATAATAACTTATGAAAACAAATTCACATTCAAACATTTACTTAATATCATAATCATTGTGATACTTTTATTATAATAAGTTTTAATGTAGTCGCCCGGGGAGAAAATTCATTACAAATGCTTGGAATTAAATAAATTCACAATTCATCTCAAATTATTCAGCTCATGCATTATAGTTTTTATAATCATTAAAGCTATCCACCAGTTTGCACAGTGAAACATATTCCACGCTTCTCAGAAACTACGGCATATTGTGAAATAATTTTATGATTAGTACAAGGAATTATGTGCCAATTATAGGTATGAAATTTACAATAACCCGCAATCAATGATTTTTTGAGAAATTTGATAAAGTTTCCTGTTTGAGTATTTGAAATTTATAGAATAAAAAAACTTGTATATTGCACGAAAATAGCTTTCTAATGTGGTCATTTTGGATAATTCTTATCTCTGAATTTTAATAAATGAAAAATATTCAGTGAAAAAAGGTTTTTAATTTTGAAAGTTTCTGTTGCTTTAATGAAAATCAGGAACAATTCGTATTAAAATAAGTTCCTTTTTACCGGTGAAAAAATTCATAGTTTTGTTGTAGAAATGAATGATACCATTGGATATGATTGGAGAAAAATTTGTTTTCAACATTTCGATTTTCGATTTTCGGTTTCAAAATTTCTTTTTATTGTTTTAGTTTTATATTGATAAAAGATAGTGTTTTCTACAGTTTCAACACAAACTACCCAGTAGATGTTGAATAAATTGGCTGTTAAGTTTGAAGCTGCAGCGCCTATAACGAGACTTCACTATGTCAAAATGAATTCTAATATCTGCATCACCACAGATACATACGAATTCATTTGGAGCAACGTCCACGAAGCATACACAATGGAGAGGGTCATTGTGTAATGAGAAATGCTGATATGTTTAACAAAGCTACAATTAAATTTTTTTCTCAAACGGAGTGGATTAAGTAAGTAAGGAGCAATGAAAAATGTACAGTAGCCATATTTATCAGCAGAAATGAATAAAATGAAAATTTGCATGCGAGGTCGTTTGCTTTATTGACGTAAAGGAAATCATATCAGTTTGAGGCCGTCCGTGGATGGTAGCTCCGTGGAAAATTGAATGAAGACAACCATCGAAGTCAAACATTATTTTTGCTTTTTATTCATTATTATTTTTTGGAATAATTTCTGAAAAATAATTTTTTGACCAACATCCAAAGTGCATAAACATCAAAATGAAAAGACAACGCATTTAGCGGTAAGTAGCATTTTCTTCATTATTAACTCTTAATCACTTGACAATGCAATTGAGAATCGATATTGAGCATAATTTCCCAATATATTCTCTACGAAGAATTCTCAACATGAGATGATGGGTGATTTAATGAACGCCAAATTTCCGTACAATTAAGTTTGATTAAATACACCCTGTACGTATTGTTTATCTATTATTAAAATACGATCTTTGCATTTTGCACGAAAATCACCTTTGCAGTAGTTAACATGCACTTTCAGTTGCACCATAATCAAGCTTTTGCTCACAAATTGTTCACTTAAAATTAGCTTCAATTGAACCACTTGGTTTTCTGACTTGAGAAAATTTTCAGACTTACGTAGGTGTGTTTTGTCTGAGTAAATTTTGCTTCGTTATGGCGTTTTTTGTCAGATAGTTTATATTTTGACTAGATTTTAAATGTCAAGGTCATTTTTGAATTTCCAAATAGTCCTTTCCTAATTGTTAGAAATTAGCAGTGCATTTCTTCTGTTCATATTATATCATAGCATAGGTAAGAATTTATCATCAGCCTAAAGTTCTAACGCACTAAAAACCGGATTCGAACGTTCACTATGCAAATGACGATCGCCATAACGCTGCCTTATCTGTATGTTTGTTGGTATGGGTGCGTTTGTTTATCTAACTGACGTGGCAATTGGTAGCCTTATGCGAAACGTTCTCTGAGTTCATTACAGCGTAAGTAGCTGCTGAAGTTTGTTTCAGAATTCCT